>CAJVQA010001811.1:0-24026 GCA_910591915.1 Cetraspora pellucida
ACAATGACTAAAGTTGTACGAGTGGCTAGTTGTACACTCTTTCTATGGTTGCCCCCTGTGGTTGTAATGCAACCATTAGCTAAATATACTATCAATAAAATCCTAGGTCGCAAGTATTCACCTTAATATTTAAAAAAAAAAAAAAAAAAAAAGATATAATACTTATGTATTTTTTTCTTTTGATACTTTCAATGACTTGGTTGATACATATACTTTCCTCACATACCTGTTGTCTGGTTTATTCAATAATTCTTTTGAGAGTGTTTTATAAACTTTTATTAATTTGACAACATTATTAAAAGTTTGTGTTATCCTTTTATTTAGAATTTTCAAATAAGTTCCTGTTTTTTTGGTTTTTTAATCTTTTATACTTAATGGTCTTATCACAAGTTTGTACTAAATCCTTATATAGTACTGATTTTTTACATTCCTTTATATGTATATAACATTACATTTCACATAGATGCCCTGAGTTCCCAATGTCAGATGAGATCTGATTTAGTATACCTATACTTAAAACCCAACCATTGACAAAAAACAGTTACTGTAATACAAACATAATTTTCAAAATTCATTATTCATGGGAATTGAACCTTAGACATGCCACTTGGAGGTTGACAACCTATTCACTTTACTAGATCACTACACCTCACTATTATTATATTATATAAATTTTATATTACAATTTAAATTATTAATTTATAGTACGTATTTAAACTCTGTGCTATTAAAATTGATTTCTTTCAAATTTAAAATTAATTACGATATTAAAATTTGCATTATTATAACCGTTATTAAATTCGCATGTAAATTTGAAATTTAAAATAATTGAGTTTGTAATAAATTCAAAACTTGCATTTCATTGGTCTGCCGATCATCGATCATCACGTGTAATGTGGCTGGAGATCCGTGCCACAAACCTGGCACACATTTTTGACATGCGACTGCCATACAAGTACAAAATAAAAATATCATTATATCTTTATTTTTTACAATAAATAAATACTTTTGTAATTATATTTTTATACTTCATTATTTTAATATACAACCAAGTAGTATTTTATACCACTTTAATATTAAACCATTATACTAGTTTGCTTAATACTATGTTTGAACAAGACATATCTCTAAAAGCTATTATACCAATTAAATCTCGCACAAACAATTAATGAATCACACAGTATAATTAGGTTCTTGCAATTCTTCTTCAGTTTCGTCTTCACCTTGCTCTGGCAACCTACTTACAACATCATCCCAAAACTCTCTCAATAATACTTCATTTCTACAAAAATTCTGAAATTCTTTTAATAACATATCAGGATTTGGCGCTAAATTTGCACCACACTTGCTAGCACTACCACTGATCAAATTAGGATCCCAACCACCAATCAGATTCGAATTGGTTAATAATGAAGCCGGCAAATGCGCACTACTTCTAACAATAGCACTGCTCATTGACGATGGATTATGTGTCGTAAACAATCTATTGTTCATCCACAAGTATCCTTCTTCACAGATTTGAATAAATGCAACTCCAGATCTGTGTATGTATTGTGAATATTTAAACGGTGTTTTACTGTACGAATACTTAACTTCTACATCTTTAGAAAATGCATCGTCAGCTTCGACATCCAATATAAACTTAAAATATTTAATCAATTGTTTTTCAAAATAGAAATGTTGGTTTATTAATGGATGTAATTTTTTACCCACTAATTCCAGTGATGGCGGTGGTACTGATAATTTTATTAAAGTGGGTGATTGAAATGGGTTATTATCGGTCAAACTTATTGCCTGTTCTACAGGTACTTCAACTAGTTTCATTCCATACCTATCGGCGTTCCCACCCCATTTTTGAAGTAATTCTTCAATAAGACGTGCTGTGCAACCTAGCCAATGAAGTTGAAAATGATAACAATTATCAGGGTTAAACACTACATCGTAGTGTAATGTAGCTGTTTCTCTTCTATCGCTCTTTTTTGATGGATCAATGTCAATTTGCATAGCTTTGGTTAATTCGATCACTGGTCGTTTTTCAGAATCCGTTGATACGGCAGTTGTAGCTTGTGAATTTGGCGCGCTTGATGCTGAAAACATTGCGGCTTTACTTACGAACCATTTTTTTGCAGATTTTCGTTCTGCATGATCTTCTTTTATCTGATAAAAATAATACCCATCTAAAAACTGATGTCTTTTAGTACAATGTTCAATCACACCCTTTTCTTGTAATTCATTGCCAAATGACACAGCATCTTCACGAGTGTTAATATCAGGGAATTTTTTTAGTAGCCAATCGACATATTCATTCCCAACAATAGCATTTTGATAAAATCGTAAATGCCATCGTCTATCTCGTACGATTCCAGTTGTTGGATTCATCATCGCCGAAACTATTGCTTGAGGTTTGGATTCTTTATTAAGTCTTTCTTCTGCTGGAATAACAGATGGTCGTCGTGGGTACACATCCTCGGGAAATTTCACAAATATTGATGGATCGAGTGTTGTAGGTTGGAGAGGTGGAGTTATGCTCTCTTTTTTTGTTTTATTATTAGCCTCTTTTCGCTCATTTGGTGGAATCCAAGACGCCTTTTCAAAAAGCTCAAAAAATTTATAAATTCCATTTACTCGAATTTCTTCTTCGTCCAAGGTTTCATTTGCAGTTTTCAACAGATTACTTGGAACATTTTCTGTTGGAATCAATACAAACCTCGTCCTCCAAAACCTTAAATCATCCGAATCGGAAAGATCATCTTGATATCCACAAGCTAATTGATCGACATGATTCCATTTGTAATTGGCGTTTGGATAATTAAACATAACCTTTCTAAGCTCATAAGATTCTTGGCATCTTGGCCATATAACACAAGTATATGGTATAGGATCTTGCTTATATTCAGTTTTACGTAGGTATCTCTTGACTTCTACATGTTCTGCCGGATAATAGGTCAATTTGTGGACATGACGACCCATGCTAAGGTAACATGGATTAGAAACTGCAAATGAATTCAATTGCATAAATTGCGGATTTGATTCTCTATTATTTCTAAAGCTTGGTGATTTGGTAAATTCTGGGCTTATCGAAAGATTATCTGCAATATTACTTGTAGATTTATTGTTCTTTGAATTTTCCGCAGCATTAACAGAACTAGAAGAAGGTACAATCAGTTGAAATCCTTGAGCTAAACGTTGTGAGATCATTTCATTTAATAATGTTTCAGTTTTACTTTCTTCAGTACTATGTTCCTGATTTATTGAAAACATCTCGGGATCCACAGAGATTGTATAAGTACCTTCTTCATAACTATATTCATTAATTACAGGAAAATGATCTGTGGTTAAAGGAAGACATGCTGGAGTGTAAAGCGCAGACCATTTAACTGAGTTCATTAATTTTGGTTGTGGAAAGACATGTTCCCATCTTTTTAGCCTAATTCCATTTCCAGTTTGACTTGAACGATTACAAGGATTCACCAATACTTGTTGAATATATCTTGAGGCATTTATTGATCGTCCTTTCTCACTGGTGTATGAACTTTTATTAGATTCCGGAACGCTTCCTTTAGGTGATGGTGGAATTGAATTCCTCACTGATTTAGTCGACGTCCTGATGGGTATCGCTTCAACAGTACTAGAAGTCGTCACTGGCCCATCTTCTTCATCGGTTTGATCCCCTCGAAAACTTCCTTCTTGAAAACTTTCATGCAAATGAGATCTCATAAAAGGTTCCCTACTATTGATTATTGATGAATCAATTAAATTACTTCCAGAAAGCCTTGCACTTTTGAAGTTTGTCAAAGAAGTTTGCCGATTTTGTTCAGGATGATTAGATGACGTCAAACCAAATGGTAACAATCCTTTTGGCAAACTTCTCGTTAGCTCACTTGAATAATTTTTTGAATAAATTGTAAAATCATCATTGCTTCTACGTGGTTGCGATAAATCAGATGATCGATGAACAGTGTTCATCGAATCATTAGGTTGATGTATATTTCCATATGGAAAACCTATTTGCCTTGATCTTGATCGCACATCATTAAAAATTTCATCATCATATTTATCATAATCAAATTCATTATCTTCTGAAGGCAATCGTTTATCTGCTAAATGAGGAATCAATATTGAAGATATTTCATGTTCCATTATTCCCATCATCTGTATCTCATACATCCTACATCTGGGAACAAACTTTCCAGGTTTGAGAGGTTTATCCTGGTACCTTGAATAAAAATTACATTCTACCCAATCAGGAGTTTGATAATACACATAATTGGCATCAATTAGGTTTTCATCAAAATCTAGAGGATCTCTTGATTCCAAATACATGTCTTTTGCTTGCTGCCACTTATGCATCTTTTTATCAAACCAATCAGGTAATGGAGCTTTGGATATTTCTTGAGATTTAAATTTGAATAATGGAACTGCATGAAGTGGAGCTTTTGATAAACATACAAGATCCAATCCAATTCCGTTATCAACTATTCGTTCAGTCGTGATTCTCAAAAGTTTTTTGTCAACTTCGAATCTTCCACATCCGGGGGTTACTATTATAATTGATAATCCCGTACGCATTAAATCTCGATCTACATAATGTTTATCAAATGGGTTCAATGCAAGATTAATAGCTTCTAATACATTGCCTTCAAAGGCATAAGAATTCCTTCCAGCTAGAACATTATAATAACCATCTTGGCATTTTTTATTTCTCATCAATACTGCAGGTTGATAATTTAATAATTCATTCTTTAAAGACATCAGAACTGAACTCCAATCTGATCGTGTTTCCCAATCCACTATAACCTTGTAAAAATCTTTACACCATCTATCATCATAATCTTTCATCAAAGAACTTTCTGCCTGTAATTCAGAATCGTTTTCCAAATATTCGTAATCATAAAATATCCTTGAAAACAAAACTATTGATATTACATGATTGGTTCCCAGCTGTTTCCAATACTTAAATAATTCTGAAAAAAATTCAATTGCCTTTTCAAAATATAATTCTCCATCTTCATCGAATTCCCACATTTCTCGAGACATCTGAACAAAAATAAATAATTTAGCAGATTCTGATCGAAATATTGGTTTTGTCTCTCCTGTTATATATCCACATGAGACCTAATCCATACATATATTAGTGAATGAAAATACTTAATTGTGAATAAATAATTTTATGTTTAATATGTATTGATTAATATCCATATATAGCAAAATCACCTGTCGTTTTTTAACATAAATCTTTTTAACCTGCGCACGAATACATCCAGCAAACTCTATTCTTTTGCCGAGATACACACAAGTTCCTGTAAGACTACGAGCTAATCTCCACATATCACCTCTACCAATATATTGATCACGAAATGAGAATTCAATATATTCAGCAGCAACTGATTCTACATCAACCTAATATAATTAAGATTTAGAAAAATACTCCTAATCAAAATAATAAATAAGACAAAATTTGAATCCATATACCTCTCGAACGATAACATTTGTTCTCGTTTTAAAGCCAAAAATCTGTGCAATATGTATTGCAAGTGAAACCTTTAATAAAAATATAATCAATCATAAATTACTTTTACCAATCAATTCATCATAATTCAGATAAAATACCTTGTTCCAAGTTTAAAAATTACCTGCAAAATTGGTTTCTCTTTACCAATGTACTCTTTATCGAACGCACCGACTTTAACAATTAAATGTTTTGTAACATCTGAGGATTCTGTATAATTATAAATCTCTAATAATTGTCCGGGTTTTGCATCTGGAAAGCAATCAGGGTTCATAATAAAATCTTGTTTTGAAAATTTTTCATCATGAACCCATAAATTCAGCATTTTTGAACGTGATGTGATAGGTGTTATGCTTTCCGTTATTGTTGATAAAGAAAGAGTGGTAGATGGCGATGAAGCGTTGGAAAAAACGGTGTTAGAAGGTAACAGTGCAGGTGAATTAAAAGTTGAACCAAATGGTTGGACTGAAACCGCAGTGTTGGATTTTTCGTCCATTTTTGTCACGATACTGGTTTGTGCTAATAGAAATATCTGATTGGGTCAGACTAAGGAACTAATTAAAAAATGGAAAAAATATTAGTACATCACTAATAAAAAAACGACGATTTTTTATATATATAAAAAAAAAAAAAAAACAATTAAAAAATTCTAAGCAAGTACGCACATATGTGCGTACGTACCTTTTTAAAATTAAATCTACTAACCGCAAAAGGGCAAAGGCTAGCAATGAATAAAATCGGCGTAATCAAGCTTTTCTTAAAACTACGATCCAACATACATAAGTATATAAACAAAGTATGACCAAGTGTCTTCCAGCACAAGTTATTATTTGTATTATTGTTGGTCGTTTTTTTCTTAAGAAAAAAAAAGGATTAAAGCTAAATTTCACATTTAATGTTTGTGAATGTTACACAAAACATTGTTTATTGATCACATGCCTTTGAGGCAGGGACCCGGAAAATTTGATTTAGGCATCCAAGGTCATTTTTGTACTATCGACGAAATTCTGCCTGGTGTTACTATAAGTTTCAGAAAGCTTAGATAATAAATGTACTATGGTTAGATTAGCAATAGGAAAAGAGTGTATCAAGTTTTTAAAAATTATAAATTAGTTCATCTGCAGGTTCTACACTAGCTGTCATATCTGTAATCTATTAGAAGATTACTTATTTAAACTCTCTAATTCCTATACTGCATCAGACGAATAGTCTTAGGCTTTTATACGCCTAAGTATTATCTAATCTAACATTTAATCTTCTTTCTGTATGTTTGTCAAGCTATTACCTGTTTTAAAGCATGTCATCTAACTATAAGACTTTGAACATCTTTTATTAATTAATCTATCTATTTTATAAACTATTAACAGAATTATGACTTTGCAAAGTTTACTCAAATCCTAATATTAACTTTACAGTATATTTTTAGTACTTTGTTTTGTATTTCAATTTTCAATTTAAATAGTTTGGTATAATTGTAACCTGCATTAATATATTGAATCTAATATAATATCTTTTTTTTTAATTCAAATTTTAATATTTTAGTTAATAGTATTTTGTATCTAGAGATTATTACCTATTTGGTTTTTCTATAATGATATTTATTTTTTAAATTTAATCTTTATAATAGTATTGTATTAATTTTTTACTTAGATCTTTTCAAATAAATTTTTGTTTTCTTAATTCTATAAATTTATATAGTTACAAAAATTATCTAGATTTATATTATTTAATATCAGTTTGTATTTTTTTATATAATTAAGATTATACAGATGTCTTATAACTTGCTAGTTATATTAATATAACTATAGTTATAGGTATCTTGTTTTAATTAATTAATATAAAATAATTATTATAATATATATAAATAAGATAATTACTAATTAATACTGTTGAATATTGATATCTAAGGTACTATATCTCAACAAACAGACTAAGAAATGTAGATCAGATATACTAAGTAAAAATGTTCAAAACTCCTAAAAACCATATGTAATCTAATATTTTGACTATTATATCTGACCTTTATTGCAATATTAAATTGCATCCTAACCTTAAACTTTAATAAAAACTTATTTTTATTATAAAATAGAGGGTGAATATAAACATCTAATGGTGTTAAATAGATTTTATCTATAAATAATTACTGTATTATTATAAAATAACACATTTTTGTATATTATTTTGAGTATAAATATATGATTTAGAAATAATACAGATATTATTTCAAGTTTAATATTGTTTTTTGTTATATTTAATTTTTTAAATAATGCTTTATAAGTATTATTTTAATATAAATTTTAATTACTAAATTTGATTTTTTAAATAATATATATAGTTATTATTTTTTGTTAAATCTGATTTTTTAAATAATGTTATATATGTTATAAGATGTTAAAAAAAATATTCAATTATTTTATAAGTATATAAGTATAAATTAAAACATTGTATATATATATTTTTATATATATTACACATTATAAAATTAGATTTTACCTTTATCTCTACTAATTAACTGGGAAGCCACCTGGCTTTTTCTTAATAACAATCACAAAAGATCTACATCTTATACTAGCTTCAGTCTATGTTACGAAAAAACCTTTAAAGTCAAACTTATATTAGGAATACTACCTACACTATCTCATCTTTACTCTCTTTATCCAACTATATACCCAGATAAATATTGTATTTCATGCAATATATATGACAGTCAGTTACACTAGCTAACATGTCCAAACTTATATATACTAAACTCTACTATTATTAACACAATACAACAATTCTTTAACAATTCACGACTAGACATAACAACTATACAATTACAAGAACTATATGACAAACTTATTAATTACCCATCTATCTCTCTAACCAACCTTAGTAGAAATTACACAAATATATACACAACTATACAAGACTTCATTCCAATTATATTAATCAATACTATACAAGAATATACTACTAGCAACCAGTCAGCAACTGATACTACAATAAAATTTTTAATCTAACTATCTCAAAACATATATAACCAAATATGGAAACCATACTGTATCAAACTATTAGAATGGAAACAGCAAAATAATATCCTCAACCAACCACTACATAATTGACCAACTAATTTTAATACTTTAATCAGATTACTATCACTAACCTGACTATTATATACCTATAGTTATACTTGCAGACTTCCAGACCAACAGCATACCAGTAACTTCTACAACTCTTATATTTACCCACCGCAAGGAAAAGCAAATAAAAAACTATTCAAATAGATACCTGAATGGATAAACTATAGTACCTTTACCAATAATATCTTATAATATCAAATCTAGTAAGTTTTAACCACTCTAGTAAGTTTAGGTTGCAGATAAATTAGATAAAATTAGATAATAATTTTGTTTATAGTCTGAGTCTCATTTTTGTAAAAAATTTGTAAATTGGCTTCAGCTTGTATTAACTCTCATAGTTGCCCAAAACAAATTAATAATAAAGATAAAGGCAAAACCTCACCTTAACATAAAAAAAAAAAAAAAAAAATTAGATTTAGGTTATATAATTTTTATTATTACTAATTTTTTTAGAAAGAATTTCAACTTAATTTGAACATAATATTGCATTATATTTTGTACAAATAACTTTTATAAACTTATTTACTGTATATTATATCAAATATAAAAAAGTAAAATATAATTAGATTTGAAAATAGTTTATTTTTTTTTTTTTTTGGTATTAAGGTGACCTCTTTGGTCTTTTGACTTTTATTAATCACTTATCAGTTTGTGGTTCAATGAACTACTACAAAAGAGCATACAATTGGTTACACATATAACTTTTCTATATTACCTATTTAAGAAGTCTGCCCAAAGGTTTTTTATCAATTGCTGTACCTAATATTCCTGCTTGGGTGTTCTACTTTAAACCCTCTAAACCTGTAACCTGTGTTAATATTACTGGTCATCTCAGATGCCCAGATCATTATCCTTAACCTTAGAATTAATTTATCCTCAAGGTAAACTCCTTAAAGCCTTCTGTATCCATTTTTACAGCTGATCTAGGTATTGCTATAGCAGAACCAACACTTGTGGTCAGGGCTAATCATTAAATTACTATGCTCTTGTAAAGTTTACTTAGACCCCAGCATCTACTTCATAGCATAACCCTGGTACTTTAGTATACCCTTGTCTTTTTCTCTGCCCTTTTACCAAACTCCCAATTCAGATAGCCTGTGTAGAACTACGACAGTACATCAGTATATTAGATTGGCCTGATATCCTTTTCTTTCAGTTTATTTCAGTAGCCTAATTGGTAGTACCTCTGAGACTTCCAACCTAGAGGTTCTTGCCTGTCTGGCTACTAGGACCAGGTACTAGACCTTGGTATCCATTTTACCAAGCTAGTCTTTATAGTAGGGCTGTCGAAGATCCAGCTACCTCTCTATTCAGGTTTTTACAAATGGACTTCTTATTACGCAATTTCAACAGATTTACATAGCTACAAGGACTTATTTAGTGTTTGTACTGCCTGATATGTCAGTTTGCATTTCTCTGTATAACTCCAACATTGCACAGATGCCCTATGACCTGCCAGTTATGCTGGTGTGACTGCCATTACAGGTATCCTAACTCAATCATTAGTAACAGTTATTATAAAATGAATATTACATAGGTAATTATCCAAATTTTCACTGTTGATGGGATTTGAACACCCAACCTACCACTTGGAGGGTTGACAACCTGACCACTTCACTAGGTCGCCACACCCTGTCTTCAGAATTTATAATTTTAAGTGTTATACAAAAGTTGTTATTAAAATCTATTTTATATTTTTAAGCAAAAGTATAAAATATACTTTTCTAGTTAAAACAAGCTCTAAACAAAGATTTTTAACCTAATATTGACTAAATTACAGTCAAATTTAATTTTTAGTTTCTTATAATATTCTTTTTTATTTTTTGTCCTTATATTAGTTTGCTTATTCTTATATATTTTTTGTATAATATCAGATTACTTTTTAATTTATATTTAATTAAATTTATACTAAATTTACTTAAATAGAATTTTATTTAATACATAATCTACTTTTTTTTATATTTGATTCTAATTAATTTTACACAAAAGTTGTACTTTATGCCAATACTATGCTATACTAATAACTATTATTTAGTCATATTTACTATTTTAGTTATTATAAATTATAATTTTGTAATACCTTATTATATAAAATTATATTAAGCTTCACCTTATACTAAAACCTTTGTATTTATCTACTACCCTTATAAAATTAAATAATTATAACTTTTTTGCTTTTTTTTTATTTAACAAAATATTTAAAAAAATGTCTACTCTTATAACATCTATAATATGAATTATTATTACTCTAAATATAAAGGCTATCATGAACTCAGTATGAATAAGGAAACTTCCAAATCATTTTGTATTCTTTTACCAGATATTAATCCTAATTAATATAAAAATCTTAAGAAAAAACAACATTATTTCAAAGTTCCAACTCAATCAACTATTAGCACATATTTGTATAATTAATTTTATACTAATTTTACTTCTTATTACTACAAAATTACTTAATCTACTATTCTTGGTTTTCTAATATGCAAACCTCTCCAATTATCTCTACTAAATGCTTTAAAAAAATTAGTAATACTTTATCTGCATCTCCTATTATTAAACAACTTTCAACCCAATTTCCTAATTCTATTATTCTTTTTTCTTTATTTAATATTAATCTTACATCAACTACTATCATTTCTTACTCTTAACATGTTTATACATATATATTATATAATATTAAAAATCTTTCTTGTGTTCTTTCTTAAGAAAACAAATACTCTTCAGATTATAGTATAGCAATTCTTTTTAGAAGTTAACTTATTTATCATAGCTGTATTTACAGAATTATTAATATCAAATTATATCATCTTTTTCAAACTAAACTCTTATCTTAAGAACAAAAAAAAATGACTCATATATTCAAATTTATTTTATTTAACAAAATTGAAAAAATAGAACTTTTTAAAAAAATTTTATCTAAATTTTTTTAAAAAAATAACAAATTTTAATAACAAAAATATGATATTTTCTAAGATCTTGATTGGTTTAAATTATTTACAGTTATCAAAAAAATAAAACCTAACTCAAAACTTAATACTCCATTCTCTCAACAATTATTTGATTTTTTTAAACCCAATTTAATTTCTTTTACACCTGAAAAAATTATTTTTTCTAAAAATCCAGATATTAAATTTACTTTTAAATACTTTTTTAATTATTTATTAAAAACTATGACTAAACAAAAACCCAAATTCTTAGTAAATCTAGTTCACAAATCAAATCTATTAATTAGCACTTATATTCCAATTCCTATAGGAATTTTAATTAATACTTTAAAACTTATATTTTCTAAATTTCTTACTATATTCTTTACAAAACTTAATTGTAAAAAAATTCTTTAATTTTATTATACTATTCTGCTATATATATTCTAAAATTGACTTCAAGTTGCTATTAATCTTGCATATCTACATTTCTTCTTTAACTCTACTTACAAAACTATTTATATAAAAAAATTTACAGAAAATTTAAATCTTCAACTACTTCATCTTACTTTACATTATAATATTAGTTATAATTTAATCAACAAAACTTTCTAAATACAAAATAATAATAAATTAAATGTTAATGGTTCTTTTAATATTAATACAAAAAAATTTAAAAACTCCTTTTAAATACCTTTTCTTAAACCATATAAAGCTATTCTTGAAAATTAGTTTGATAAATTCTTTGAAATTTATGAATATCATTCTTCTAATATTATCAAAACCAAAGTTTTTAATTTTTTTAAATATCAAACTACAACCAAATATGCTAAAAAATATAAAAAACTACTACCTCAATTCTTTATTATTAAATCTATTACATCTTTTTAAGAGTGTACTCTACTAGTTAGAAAACTTACTTTTTTTCATGTTTATACTTGCAAAAACTATGATGAACACAAATGTACAGTTTTGATATCTGATACTAAATACAACTTCCAAAATCTTTCTACTTATTATTTTGACCAATCTTTTAAAAAATTTTCTGCTTCTGTCTCTGATAAATTAAACCTATCTACCAAATTTAATCAACTAGTATGAACTTATCCTACTTTAGATTTCTCAATTTTTTACAAAGATAATGAATATTTAACTTCATTCAAAATTCTAATTCCAATTAAATTTCTTTATAAACTTGCTAATTCTGCTGAAAAACAATTTATAAAAATTAACAAAACAGATTATAATATAAATTATCAAACTTACTACTTCTATAAATATTTTAAAACTTTTTTTTAAACAGCAGCTTAAAATAATAAAATCTTCAATCTAAGCTACAATTAAGTTATTAAAAAAAACTACAAACTAAATTACAAATATCTATTTTCTTGCCAAAGTTATTACCTACTTTGAAATACTTAAAAAAGTGATACAAATCTCTCTATCTTTTTTATCTAAAAAAATATAATAAAGACTATTACTTTCAAACTGAATGTCTTATTATTAAGAATTTCAAATACATTATTCTAAAAAAAATTAATGATTATGATCTTTTTAATTCTATTATCTCTTAACCTTCTTTTTAATAAACTTTTCTGCAAATAATATTAAAGCAACTGTTATCTATAAAATTATAATGTAATTTACAAATAGTAGGCCATTTTCAGAGAAGAATAATATAAGTAGGCAGGCAATAAAGCCTATTTATACAGAAGACTGAGTTAATAACAATCAGACTCAATATACTAGAAAGACTACATTATCTTTTACAGCTATGTAAGCCAAGCTTAAAACAGTGAGTAATCTTGCAGAAATATCTTATTATTTCTTGGATTTCAATTCTTTATCTAACTTCAAGGACCTTTTTTGCTATAATATTTTCTTAATTAATCATAATTATCTAATTTTACTATCTAAACAAACACTACTATCTTTTATTCAATATCTAAAAAATAACTTCTTCAATAAATCTTTTAAAATCTCTATTAATAATACATTTACTGAAATACATATCTATAAAAATTTAAAATATAAACTTCCATCTAATTATATATTTCTTTCAAGTTTACATTATTATCTATACAATAAGCTTTCTATTAAATTATATTTCTAATACTTAATTCCTTATACTATCTTAGATAGTATTTTCTTCAATACATATAATGATAATAATTCAAATCTTATTTCTTCTAATTCACATAACTTTAACTTTACAACTACTAATAATATATCTCTTTTACAAACAACTCTTTTATCTATTATCTTAATTCTTATAAAAATTAGTTCACTAAACATTAATAGTTTATTTCAATATTCAAAAAAACTCTCACTTATTAACATAATCAATCAACATAAATTTGATATTTTTGGACTATTAGAAACACATCTAACTTCAAAAAAAGGAAAATATATTAACAAAGATCTTTAAAACTATAATAGCTTCTAAAGTTCTTATAAAAATTCTTATCAAGCAGATGTTAGAATTTTTATATATAACAGAATCTTCAAATATATAACTAGAACACAAAAACTATAATAGCTATATAATTGGTCTCAATCTATATTTCAAATACAATTCTATTTATATTCTCCAAATTTACCTTCTAATAGCAGAAAAAAAACAACTATGTTCTAAAATTTAAGAATAAATTATTCAATTTTGCAATAACTTCAACTATTAACTATAATACTTAGTAATTTTAATAGTATTTTTAATTTATGTTTAAATAAAAATCCTTCTAAAAATATCTCTATTCCAGAATCTCAAATTCTTAAATATCTAATTAGTTATCAATTTAAAAATATATATTAACTTTTTTTCTTTTAACTTACAACTTTACTTTTACTTGCTCAATTTCAAATAGTAGAATCAACCAAATATGAACAAATCTAAGCATATCTTAAATTGACTATACTGATATTCTTAAGAATATCTTATTTGAATCTAATTACAAAATTATTACTCTTGATATATTTATAACTATTAGTAAATCAAAATCTACCAAATAACATACAAGAAAAAACTTTCTTTAAAAAAACTGTTCTAAAAAAAACTTTGAAAATTACTTAAACCAAATATCACAAAGCCTTCAACAACTTCAAACTAAAATATTAAATATTACTAATTAAAATAAACTTAATCTAGTTTAAAACAAAATACTTAAAGCACTTTTCAAAGCTGCTGCTAAAACATTCTTTACAAAAAAATCAAATTTATCTATGAAATCAAATCAGATAAACCACTTAAGCATTATTCATTCTATCATATATACAAACAAATACAATACTTTAAAATCATCTACAATCCTCTAATCTTTATAATCTTCTTCATAAATATAATATTAAATATCCTGACAATCTTATTATTCAATCTCAAACTTCTGATAATCTTTAATCTACTATTAAATAAGAATTTACTTAAATTAAATTAGCATTTAATACTTACTATTAACAACAAACCCAAAAAAAAATTTAACAAAAAATTGAAGACCATAATCAACTTTTTCACTTACAACCAAAAAAATTCTTTAAAAAAATTCTTAAAAAATACAATAGCATATATATTAACAGATTACTAAACTATAACATCTTATTAACAAAAAAAAATTAAATTAAACAAGCTATTTATATTCATTTTTCTAAATACTTTAACAAAAAACCTTTTCAACAAATTCAATTCAATTCTGAATATTATGAACTTTACCAACCTTATTCTAAATTCAAACCACACTATCAGAACTTATTTACTGATATTTCTAATAACAAATAGCAAAATACTATTTAAAATCTTCCTTTTTAAAAAGCTGTTAGACCTCTTGAAATCAACTATGAACACATTAAATATGTTGGCTTTTTTGACCAAATCTCTCTCAAAGTATTTATTAACAAATGCTTTCAACTTCAAAAAATTTCATCAAATTAGAAAACATCTAACATCTTTTTTATTCAAAAAAAATCTTCATAAGACTTTACACTTAATCAAGTTCACTCAATCTCAATTATAAAATTTATAAAAAAATGTTTTACAAAACTTTTTATACAAAAACTTAATAACATCATTAATATTAACAATCTTCTCTCTAATCTTAATTTTGCAACTACCAAAAACTCATCAATATACATTTCAATTCAAATCCTTAATAATACTATTGAACATTATAAACACTTTAATAAAGAAGCATAATAATGTTTTAAGACATGTTCAAAGCTTTTAATAAAATTAATATATCTCAACTTCAAGATACTTGTAAAAGAATTAGTATTCCTTTACAAGGAATTTAACTTATTATAAACTTTATACAAATCAACAAGTAAGAATTATTACTACATATAGTCTTATATCATCTGTTTATATTAAATTAGAAATTGAACAAAGTAAAACTTATTTACCTTTACTTTGAAGAATCTATTATAATTATATTCTTACCTTTATCTACAATAAATATAACAATCACCTACTCAAAAATATCTTTTCTTTATCTCTTAATATCATTTTAAATATTTTATTATCTTTCATAACAATACCTTCTATGGCCTTTATATTGATACTGTTTGGTACAGTAAAAATTCTAAATCTCTTCAAAGTATTTTTAATAATATTCAAAAATATTACAATTTAAATAATATTGAAATTAATTCAACTAAATCTAACCTCTTATATATCTTTTAAAACAAAAATAAACTAAACTTTACTATACTAAATCTTTATTATAATAATTAAATAATATCTTTATGTAAATCTCATAAAACTATATGATATCTCAGTATCTATTTTGATGAAAATGGCTTAACTAAATCAACATATGAAATGCTCCAAAACAAAATTAAAAACTTTTTTGCTTTAATTAAATTTAAAAAACTTACATCTAAACAAATCTTTATTCTTTTTAATATAATACTACAACTATCTTTAGAATATCTTTTACAAATCTTATCAATTTCAAAAACACAACAACAAAAAGTCTTATGTTTACTTTTTATTACAATAAAAAAAATGCTTCACTTTGCAAAAAATATATTTAATATTCTTCTTACTAATTAATTATTATTAAACTTTTAACTCTTCAACATCTAACTCAAAAAATAGTAATACCTACAATAGAACACATTTTTTATATTATTCTCTTTTTAAAAAACATATTGGTATAGCCAGAATTAAAAATTGGCTAACTAAAATATGGCAACCTTTTTTTTCCCAAATACTGCTTCTAAGTTTTTATTTAAAACAAAAAACTTTATATTCATTTTTTAATTTTCACTCTTTAATGATTCTAATATTTTTTTCTTATTTAATAACTCACTAAATTTACTACTAGTTAATTTTTCTATATCTACAAAACTATATATAATATTTTTTCATATAATATTTCTTATTCTTTAATTAACAGTCTTTGAAACAATAAAATACTTTTTATTAAATAACTTATAATAGCTAATAATTTATATATCCTACTATAAAACAATATATATATTTGTACCAAGAAATTTACTTATGAATCTACCCATCTTGGTTTACTAAACTTTTTAATTTTATTCAAAACAATACAATTTCTCAAACATGGCCACATCTTAACTTACTAAATATTAATACCTTTACTAATTTTTTTAATACAATCACTTCTTATTACTTATTACTATTAAATAAATAGTTTTTTGTTTTTAATAATTCACAAATTCTCTTTATAAAAAATTTATTTAACTTTGTTTCTTTTATAACATCTCTTTTGGTTTAATATTCCTAATTTCTATTAACTTATCTACATCAATATTTCAAATCTTTATTAATATTTCTCATATTAAATTATTAAAAAAGAATAACAACTATTTACTCTATATTGACAATCATGAAATTCATGCACTTATTAATATTCAACAAGTAATTTTAATCTCTATATTACCTCAAATACCAACTATTTACATTCCTGACACAGAAATTACAAATAATCCAAAAAATATATCATCAAAACCAACTTACTAATCTATTTCTATTAACTAAAAATCTTTCAAATAATACTTATTTCTATACAGATATCTCAATTATTAATGCACAAACATCATATCTAAAAATTGGTATTGGATAGATTTTTGAATATAATACTCAAATCAAATTTAACTGTGCAATTTTTTTATATTCTAACTCTACTCGAGCAGAACTTAAAGCAATTGTTTACCTTCTACTTATTTTACTAATAAAGTCACAAAGCAATATACATCTTGACAATCTATCAGCTCTAAAAAATATTTAATTATTTTCTTTCTTATACAAATTCTTATATATTAAAAACTGTAATATTTTATTTATTATCTACTATGTTATTCAAACAAAATCTCTTAAAATTTTTTTTTACAAAGTTAAATCTTACTTTAATAATTCTTTTCATAATTAAACTAATTTCTTAGCTAAACAAGATACCTCTAAACACTTAATTAAATTCAACTTTACAATATTACTTCCTAATCATTTTAAATGGCATAACTACATAATACCTACTAAAACCTAACTATTTTTACAAAACACAATTATTATACAATTACTTTTTTTTTGATTATAACTTAAATTCTTTTAAAGAGATAGGGTCCTGTAGCCTAGTAGTCTAGATGCCCTTCTCTTCACAGACAAAGTTAATAATTCAATTCTAGCTAAAGGCAAAACTCTATAATCTATAGAAGCATATGAATATACATGAAGCCCTGTAGCTAAGTCTATATGAATAAAAGATCAGTACACAAAGAAGTTTTTAGAAAAAAGTTTTCTAATATAAAGAGTTGGTACTCAATATAAGAAAAGCAATGAACATACCAGAAATAGAGAGAAGATACACTAGTAGGTAATATAGTGAACATAAAAGAAAGCTATAGAAAAGTAATAGACTTACTAAAATTTAAACACCTTTAGTATTAAAACTGATTTAGTAGATACAGAATATACTAAATTGAATCTAAATAGTAATCTTGATATTAGCTTAGTAAGCTTGCATTAAGAGTAAATTTAAAAGAATATAGATACTTAGTAATATCCAATAAGATGGTACTTTAATATAAATAGTAACTAAGATAGCTCTAACCTGATATGTTACTATAATAATAATGTAAACATTGCATATATATGCAATACAAGTGTTAAAAATCAGAAAGTTTAAATAGGAGATCCACAGATAGGTTTTAGACATGGCATCTAGTAGGTAACCTATGGGCAAAACCCTTAATTAAATAATAACTAAAGTTATATATATGGCTAGTTGTACTTTCATTAATATACTTTGTATATAAAAGTGTAATTATATGTTATTAATAAAAACATATAGATGAGATTGCTACTTCAAAAAAAAAAAAAACTTAAATCTTTTTAAAACCTATTCTTTATTAAATAGTTAACAAATGTTAACATTATTAATTCTCTAAATAATAATCAAAAAATTCTGTACATTCTGTCTTAAAATTATTAATAATAATCTATATATTATGCAAAACCTTAATTTATAATATCTGCTCTTATATACTACTTTAAATTGTGTTTATTGTTAAACTCCTAAAGATATATCACATCTTTTTACATGTTTCAAACAAAATATAATCTTCAACAAATTCTTTAAACTTTAATTTCAAATACTATTCAACAATTAAATATTTATTCTAAACTTTTAGATAAAATCTATATTATATTATTATAATAAACAAACACTTTACTACAAGAGATATAGTGATCTAGTAAAATGAACAGGTTGTCAGTCTCCAAGTGGCAGGTCTAGTATTCAAATCTCATAGATAACAAAATTTGGAAATTATATTTGTGTTACAGTAACTGTGTCTTGTTGATCAGTTAGACAGAAGAGATAATCTATAATTTTAGAAACATCATCTTGAATAGAAACTCAGAGCATTTATATAAAGTGTAATATTATACTATATAAAAGAATGTTAATAACTAGTGTTGAATAAAACTTTGATGCAAACATATGGGTAAGTATATAGCAAAACCATGCTTAGAGTATA
This sequence comes from Cetraspora pellucida, assembly GCA_910591915.1. Taxonomy (NCBI): domain Eukaryota; kingdom Fungi; phylum Glomeromycota; class Glomeromycetes; order Diversisporales; family Gigasporaceae; genus Cetraspora; species Cetraspora pellucida. The sequence continues at coordinate 19,548 of CAJVQA010001811.1, forward strand.
TATAATACATATATTCTAAGCATAGTTTTGCTGTGTACCTACCCATATAATAAAACCACCAGGTGCATAACATTAAAAAATTGAAGCATAGAAATCTACTTGAAAATCTTAAGTAAAAAGATAATATAAACTTTCAATGATACTACTGGACTATCAAAAGGCTCTAAAAAAGAATTACTAGGATGAATTAGACAACAAAATGTGTAAAAAAGCATATACCAACCAGGCTACTGAGAACTGCCAGATAAAAAAATCTTAAAATACTATATCAGACAATCTGAATTAGTAGTTTGAAAAGTTTTGTAAGTTTAAAAGTAGAGGGTGAAAGTTAGAAAAGAAAGATATTAGGGTTTTAGTAAACTTTACAAGAGTATAGCAGTTTAATAATTAGTCCTAACTGCAAGTAATAATCTAAGCTAGAGCAATATTTACTGATTTAAGCATGTTTGTTTTGGTGACTATAGCATGTATCAGATTAGCTGTAAGTATAGAATACAAAAAGCTCTAGTAAGCTTAGTACAAAGTTAAATATTACTTAGTGACTATAGCATATTTGCAGTTAATCTACAGTTGGTAGAGTAGAAGTAGATATAAGAACTAAAGCATTTAAATAGAGAACTCACAAGCAGGTTCTAGATATGACAACTAGTGTAGAACCTTCAGATGAACTACTTAAAATAGATAATAACTAAAGTTGTATGAGTAACTAATTGTATACTTTTTTTATAATTGCCTCTGTAGTTGTTATACATAATAGCTATATGTTAACAAATTACTAATAAACTTTTAAGTTACAAGTACTCATCTTAATATTAAAAAAAAAACTACTTCACTACTCTCTTACTTTCTTGATTTTATTCAAGACCTCTTTTCTATATCTCAATATAACAATGTTAAAATATTATTTCATAAAACATTATCCTTTTTTATAGCTCTATTAAATGCTTTTTTAAATTGGTTTTATCAATATATATAGCTACTATGTAATATTTTTTAACAACAATAGAAAAAACATACAATATAACTAAAAAATCTAAATATTCAAAAATACATTTTTTAACTCTACCTTTTTAATCTAATTCTAATACTACCAATACACCTATTATAAATTCAACTATATCTATTAAAAACTAATTAATTCTAGGCTATATATTTACTAACTGTATTTACTAAATGCCAAAACTATTACCTTAGGTTTTCTTCAAACTTTTTATATTTAAAATTAATTTAAAATAATTAATAATAATGTTATATAAACATAAAAATATAATATCATATTGGATGTCTTAAATAAGTAGCACAAATGTAGTTTAGAAATCTTTAATGTAATTATTTCTATTATTTAATAAAGTTTCTACTTTGGTATAACAAAAAAAAAACTTTTATTAAAATTAGCTATTATAACTATTTTATACAGAGATAAGAATACAACTAGTTATATATGCAACTTTTAGTTGTCTATTTAAGTAGTTTGCCTAAGAGTTTTGTACTAGATGCCATTCTTATAACCTACTAAGAAATTATTTTTTTAAACTCTCTAATCATCTGCCTTATTATTTATATACTATCACTATATCTCTTATATATACTTAATCAATATACTATCTAAGCAGTATAGTATACTCCCCTAATGTGATTATCAGAATTTTGATTTTTATGATGATCTAACCTAATTGGATGATGATTGTAACAACATATAAAACAATAATTTTTTTATATACAAATCAGTTCTTACATAGTAGGCAAAGTTGTTTAATATAATAATTAGCATAATTTGAGAATTTTAGAAAATTTGATAAATTTTTTGAAGATATTTTCAGCATTTTAGGTCTTAGTAAATGAAAAATAAAAAATAAAACTTGTTTATGGCAACATATTCTTAAACTGTATTATAAATATTTATTAAAATTTATTAAAGTTATTCTCTAAGTTCTAAAGCATATAAGGTTAAATTTTTATAGAAAAATTATTAAAGGTTCTCAAGAACTATTGTATTTAATTCAAAATTTTAATTTTTAAAAAAATCTTATTTTTGGTATCTTAAAATTTTATATAATAAAACATTGTAAAATTTATATTAAAACAATTTAATAAAAAAAAATATATATTGTTTTATATAATATGATATATTTATTTTATTTTCAAAATCATATTTTTCTAAATTTTAAAATATTTTATTATATAAAATTTTAAAATACTAAAAATAAAATTTTTTATAAAATTAAAATTTTAAATTAAGTATAATAGTTCTCAAGAACTTTTAATAATTTTTTTATAAAAATTTAATTCTACATGCTTTAAGACTTAGAAAATGACCTTAATAAATTTTAATAAATGTTTATAATATAGTTTAAGAATGCATTACTATAAACAAGTTTTATTTATTGTTTTTTATTTTTTATTTACTAAGACCTAAAGTGCTAAAAATAACTCCAAAAAATTTATTAAATTTTCTAAAATTCTTAAATTATATGCTAATCATCATGTTAAACAATTTTGCTTACTATGTAAGAACTGATTTGTATATAAAAAAATTATTGTTTTATATGTGGTTATAATTATTATCCAATTAGGTTAGACTATTATAAAATCAAAATTTTAGTAATCATTGTCAGAAAAGTGTATTTATACTTTTTATACTAGTTTCTAGGCCATTATATATTTTAGAATATAACATTTGGTAATAAGATGCAAGAAACTCTTTTTGCTAATTATTTATCTAATTTATAAAATATAAATAAGGATTAAAAAAAAAGTGTAGTAACCTAGTAAAGTGGTTAGGTTGTCAACCCTTTAAGTAGTAGGTTGAGTGTTCAAATTCTATTAACAGTAAAAATTTGAATAATCACCTATGTAATATTTGTATTATAGCAACTGTCACTAACAATTAGGTTAAGATATCTGTAATAGTAGTCATATTAGCATGACTGACAGGTCATAGAGCATTTGTGCAATGTTGAAAGTATACAGAGAAATGCAAACTGACAAATTGGATGATGCAAACACTAGATAAGTTCTTGTGGCTGTGTAAATTTATTGAAATTGGATAACAAGAAGTTTATTTAAGAAGACCCAAATAAAAAGATAGCTAGATCTTTGATAGCTCTACTGTAAAGGCTAATTTAGAGAAATGGATACCAAGATCATAGTATCTAATCATAGTAGCTGGATAGGCAAAAACCTCCAAGTTGAAAGTCTCAGTAATACCACCAACCAGGTCACTAAAACAAATTAGAAGAAAAAGATATCAGACAATCTAATATATTAATAAACTGGTTATAGTCTTATATAAGCTATCTGGATTGAGAGTTTGGTAAAAAGGCAGATGAAAAGACAAGGTATACTAAAGTTCTGAGGTTATGCTATGAAGTAGATGCTGAAATCTAAGTAAACTCTACAAGAACATAGTGGTTTAATGGTTAAGCTCTAACTGCAAGTGTTGGTTCTGCTATAGTAATATCTAGATTAACTGTAAAAATAAGTACAAAAGGCTTTAAGAAGTTTACCTCAAGAATAAAATAGTCCTAATATTGAAACAATAATCTGAAATATGACTTATGAAGTTAACAAGTTTGCAAATTCAGAAGGTTTAAAGTAGAATACTCAAGCAGAAGTATTAGATACAGTAATTGGTAAAGAACTTTCAGGCAGACTCCTTAAATAGGTAATATAAAAAAGTTACACATGTAGCCAATTGTATACTCTTTCTGTAATGGTTTACTAAACTACATTTATTATTATTAAATAAAGTCAAAAAATCCAAAAGGTTATTTTAATACTAAAAAAAAAAAAAAATTAAGAATTAGAACAATAACAAATATTAGGTAATATTTTTGAAAGTGAGAGTTAGCCAAAATCTTAGATTACACAACCTATAATAATAGCTAATTAAAATTAATAATTATCTAAATATAATTATAGTTATAATATCACTTTGTAATAGATCACTCTTTTTGCTAATCCTTTTTTTACAAATTTAGTCAGAATACAAAATTATAAATAACTTAACAAACAGTATAGAAAACATATAGAAAAGCATTAAAAAAAAAGAAGCAGACAGGCAAAGTACATAAGTAGAATACAAAGTTGTAGCAAAAGAAGTAAATCATAAAACATAGCAGCAGTTTTTGGCAAAAATAAAGAAAAACTTTGGAAAAATCGAAATTTTCTAGAGAATTACAGTTGACTCAGAAAAGAACAGACAATTATATATGATCAGTCATTTGAGCAAACAACAAATAAACAAACACAATATATACAAATTTGGAAATAAACAACATGTACAACAAAACAAACAAAAAAACAGAAATAGAACTAGATATGCAAAGTAGACTAGAACAAGATCTGGAAAATATAGAAGCTACACAAACACAAAGTTTACTTAGATATATTAGCGATTATGAGGCAAAAGTAATAAGATATACAGATAGCAAAGAAATCATTAAAGTTTTAGATACAACAAAACCAACAAGCCCAGAT
>CAJVQA010001812.1:0-24021 GCA_910591915.1 Cetraspora pellucida
ATGCTCCTCTACACATATTTGTCATTCGGTTTTAATCTTCGGTTCCTATGAAGGTGTTTCATGGGCTTCAACCAGTCTGATGGTACTGTCAAAAGTTCATGCTACCTCTTTACTCAGGAATTTCCAAGTGGGTTTCTGTTACCTTGGTTCCTTAGTCTTTTATGCTCGGTAGTCTTATTGTGGGTTTGTACTGAAGTCTTATGCAATACCGGTTAACATTCCTCTATGTACGTGTAACATTACACTTCACATAGATGCCTTGAGCTCCCAAAGCTGAGGGACCCAGCCTGGTGTACCTGGGTAACAGTCACATGAGACCAATCGATCGACAGAAGACAGTTACCATAATACAGATATAATTTCCAAATTTCATCGTAGGTGGGATTTGAACCTTAGATCTGCCACTTGGAGGATGACAACCCAACTACTACACTAGGATCACCATCCTCCTTTTGGTGTCTAATTTAAGTAGTTTACTTACATATTGCTATATAAGTTCTATACTAGTTGCTATCCTTGCAAGCTAACTAGAAGTCTTGTCTATTTAAACCTTTTGTATATACAATTCTTCTTGTATTATGAGAACATCTTAAGGCTGCATCCATCCAAGTTTTCAATGCTAGTTGTTACTCTTAGGACTACTTTATCCTTAACAAAAAACTTATTAGAACCTTTATGTCCTATATATATAGATCTAGTTTTATGCAATATGCTTAGTTACTTAATACTTGCAATTATCAAGATTACCTGTTTAACTGCTATGTTATACTATTTTTACCTTTGTAAAGTTTACTAAAACCCTAGTACCTATCTTTTTAGCATCTTTTTTATCATTTTTTACTAGCTGCAACTCAAAACTATTAGTTTTATTTTAGACTAACAATCTAATTGGCTCAGTATAATATACTTCTGTATTCTTTTTTTCTGATAAATCTGGTAGTCTGGTTGGTTATATGCTCTTCTATACATATTTGACATCTAGTTTTAATCTTCAGTTTCTATAAAGATGTTTCATAGGTTTCAACTAGTCTAATAATACTGTTAAAAGTTCATACTATCTCTTTACTAAAGAATTTCCAAGTGGGTTTCTGTCATCTTGGTTCCTTAGTCTTTTATGTCTAGTAGTCTTATTGTGAGTTTGTACTAAGGTCTTATGCAATACTAGTTATATATTTCTTTATATACATGTAATGTTACATTTTGCATAAATGTCCTAAGCTCCCAATATCAATAGAACCTAACTTAATGTATTTGGGTTACAGTTGCATGAGGCCAACTGATTAACAAGAGACAGTTACTATAACACAGATATAATTTTCAAATTTTGTTATTGATAGATTTGAACCTTAGATCTGCTACTTAAAGAATAACAACCAAACTACTACACTAGAATCACTATTCTCTTTATATAAAAATTTTATATAATTGACTAATTGTTTTTTAATAATATCTTAGCAAACCAATTTGGATAATATAAACACTATTAAATACATCTTAATAAGCTTTATAACTTTTAATTAATTAACTTGAACTGTTTATTTAGTACAAAAAAGTTTTAGATAGATAGATACTTTTTGCATTTCTGCTTATAATAAAAAATACAGAAAATTAGCATTATATTATACTAAGATTATTCTTCAAATAACTAGCTAATGATTAATTAAATATTTTTTATTTTTTTATTTTTATTTATTTTAAAATAAGGCCTTGCTTGTATCTTTATTAATAATTTAAAAGTTAGTAGCTATATGAAGTTACTATATACAAAAAGTAATTTTCTATATAAATGTTATAGCTAAAACCAATATTTGTAGCAAAGTTAAACTATTAAACTGCTAACTATATAAATATTGCTCTAAGTATAAATAAAAGAAAAACTACATTTAAAAATAAAAGCCCAGACATATTTATCTGTGACCTAAATCTATTAAAGTAATCAAAACTTACCTAGATTTGTAAGTTTAAAATATAATTATCTTTTAAATTGTATTGCATATAAATTTGCTTGCAACTTTTTTTTAAAAATTAATTTTTGTAATAAAACTTTAATAATTAATTTTAGCAATATATTTTTTAAATAAATATTTTTAAAAACCTATTTTATAAACTTTATTAAGAAAGTTTTATAACTTAATAAAAAAGTTTTAATTTATTAAAGTTTAAAGATTATATAATATTAAAGTTTATTATTAAAATAAGTTTTAAACTTTTTAAAATTTAATATGTTTTCAAAGTTAAAAAAAATTTTGCTCTTATTGCAAGTATTAATTTTTATATAGTATATAAATTGCTAAACTTATAATAATTAAAATTGTGAAGGAGTGTGATGATCTAGTGAAGTAGTCAGATTGTCAATCTCCTAAGTAGTAAATTTAGTATTCAAATCTTATTGATAATGAAAATTTAGATAATCATCTATATAATATTCATCTTACAGCAATAGTTACTAATGATTAGATTAGAATATCTGTAATAGTAGTTACACTAGTATGACTGACAAGTTATAGAACATCTGTATAACTTATTATATAGAGAAATACAAACTGACAAATTAGATAGTACAAACACTAAATAAGTTCTTGTAACTATGTAAATCTATTGAAATTAGGTAACAAGAAGTCTATTTAAAAAGACTTAAGTAGAAAGATTGTTGGATCTTTAATAGTGCTACTGTAAAGGCTACTACTAAAAATAAATACCAAGGTTTTAATTACCAGACAGGCAAGAAGCTCAAATTGGAAGTCTTAGAGATATTACCAACTAGGCTGCTAAAATGAACTGAAAAAAAGAATATTAGGCTAATTTGATATACTAATAGACTGGTTGTAGTTCTATATAAGCTATTTGGATTAGAAGTTTGATAAAATTTAGGAGTATACTAAAGTACTAAAAATATGCTATGAAATAGATGCTAAAGTTTAATAAACTTTATAAAGACATAGCAGTTTAATGGTTAAGCTCTAATTGCAAGTATTAGTTCTGTTATAATGTTTCTAAAAATAAGTACAGAAGACTCTAGAAAGTTTATCTTAAAGATAAAATAGTTCTAAAATTAAGATGATGATCTGAGCATCTAAGTACCTAGTGAGTTAACATAGTTTATAGGTTTAGAAGTTTAAAGTTGAACATCTAAGCAGAGGTGTTAGATATAGCAATTAGTAAGGAACTTTTAAATAAACTTCTTAAATAGATGATATAAAAAAGTTATATGTGTAGCCAATTGTATGCTGTAGTGGTTTATAAAATCACATTACCAAAAAGTCATTAATAAAAGTCAAAAAACCAAAGAGGTTACTTTAATATTAAAAAAAAAAAATAATTAAAATTGTAATTTTTGATATAATCTAAAAAGTTATATTAAAACCTATATATCTAAAATTAATATTAAGAGTATGATAACTTAGTAAATTGAATAAGTTGTTATTCTTTCAAGTAATAGGTTGTGAGTTCAAAACTCACTAATGGTAAAATTTGAATAAACACTTATATAATATATAGAAAGTATTATAGTAATAACATTATATCGATTAGTTGAGATAGAATATCTGTAACTATAATCATATTAGCATAACTAGCAGATCTATAACATCTGTGTAATTAGTTATACAGAGGAATGCAAACTGGTACTAGGCAATACAAATCTAAAATAAGTCTCTGTGATCAGTTTTGTCATAGGACAGTTGTGAACATGAGTTTGAATATTTTTAAACATTTTTGAACAAATAAATAAATTAAATTTGCTCAAAATTTTATTAATCTATTTTAACTTTCTAAATAAAATATTTAGTACTATAAAAAATATATAATCATATATTTTTTAAATTAATATATTAATTTTTAAAGATTATATATGTTATAGACATTCTTGAACATTTGAACATTTAGATATTGGACATAGTCAAAAAAAAATTTTAGATATAATAAATGTAATAATACTGTCTATAGCTATGTAAATCTGTAGAACTGGAAAGCTAAAGCTTACTTAAAAATTCTAAGCAAAGAGGTAGCACAGATTTTTAATAGTACTACTATAAAGACTAAATCTAGAAAATAGATACCAATATGAAAGAATCAGATGAACAAGAACCTTAGATAAGAGATACCATCAACTAAGCCATCAGATTTTGGACTAGAAGAAAAGAATATTAGGCTGGTCTCAATATACCAAGAACAGATCATAGTTCTTTTAGGCTATCTGAATTGGAAGTTTAAGTTCAAAACAGAAACATATTAAAAGTACTAGAAATATGCTATAAAGTTAGTAACAGGATCTGTAAGAATAGCTCTTGTTAATGTTTTAAAATTAGATAAATAGTTAACAACAGAGAGCTTCTTGCATCTTACTAGCAAATAATATCCTCTAAAATATATAATGGCCTGAGAAGCAGTACAAAAAGTGTAGATACTATACTGCTCAAACAGTATACTAATAAGATATACATAAAAGGTTAGTTGAAGTTACATTATAATAGAACAGATAATTAGAAGGTTTAAATAAATCATCTTCTAGTAGGTTATAGATATGATATTTAGTATAGAACCTTAGAATAAACTATTTAAATAGGCAACCAAAAGTTGTATATATAACTAGTTATATTCTTATCTCTGTAAAAATAGTTATAATAACTAACCTAATAAAAGTCAATAAAATATCATCACAAAGTATAATCTTTAACAAAAAAAAAAAAATTTAATATTTAAAAAATTTATTATAAATAAATTAAAAATAATTTTTTATTAAAATTTTTTTTCAAATATTATTATATTAAATTTTATTTAAATCTATTGCCATTTTAAAAAAGTAAATTAGAACTAAAAAAATACAAATTTGTAGACAAATTTGCCTATATTAGTTTATATTCTAAGAAATAAGAAATATTATATTTAATTCAAAGAATAGTTTAAATATTAATTTTATAGATAATAGGTAAACAGATATTAGAATTGAAATATAGGTGGTCAAATAGGCCATATAGTCAAAAATAAGTATAACTTTTATAATTAGAATTTCTTTTGTTGTTTTGACTTAATTGAGATAAAAACTAAAAGTAAGGTAGTTTAAGTCTTTGTTATTGTTTTTAGTTAGTAAAGTTTATACAATATAGTTTTTATATTTGTTTATAAGAAAGTTTATTAACTTTAATTGATGATCTACTAGTCATCTGAACAAAGATTATAGTGTAATGTAATGTAGATCACTATGTAATATTACTTATCTAAAACTTTTTTTGATACTAAGTTAACAATCTAAGTTGATTAATTGAAAGTTGTAGAGCTTATTGAAGTATATTTAATAGCAGTTAGATTATTCAAATCAGTCTAGTAAATGCTGAGATATTGTCAAAAAAACATTTGGCTAACTATGTAAAATTCTATACAAACAGTCTATTATTTATATAGAATTTTATATAGAATTTTATATAGTTAATCAGGTGTTTTTTTGATAATATCTTAGCATTTACTAGACTGATTTGGATGATCTAACTACTATTAGATGCATCTTAGTAAGCTTTACAATTTTTAATTAATTAATTTGGATTATTAACTTAGTATTAAAAAAGTTTTAGATAGATACATGTTGCATTTTATTTTATAATAAATTATATAGTAATTCATATCATGTTACATTATGATCTTTGTCCAGATAACTGGTGAATTATCAATTAAACAAAATAGCAATAATTGTTTGTAAGGCTAGTTTATATAAAATATTAAAGTTTTGTACAGTATCAATTAAAGATTTAAAAATAAGTTCTTTGAGTATAATATTAAGATAGTATGAATTTGTTTAAAAAGATATATAGTAAAAAGCATAATAGTTACTAATTTTGTAAATGAGTTTTTCTTGTTAATTTATAAATAAATCAAGATCTGTATTATTAATATATTCAGATATACTAATTTGAATAATATTAAAGATAAGTAATAAATTTGAGCATATATGTCAATAAGTTAAAGAGTTAACTAAGTTGCAATAAAAGTAGTTAGTATTGTAAAATATGTATGAATAGGTTTTGTAAAAGTAAAAATAGGTAGAATATTTATTTAATAAAGTTTTAATTTTAAATAATTTGAGATAGTTGAGTTTGAAATTAGTAACATTATGTGTTGTTTTTTAATTATAGTTAAAGTATAATTAAGTTGATCTCTAATCAATTTGAAAAACCAAGAAGTTCTATTCTATATTACATTTTTAAAAAAACTATATATATATATTTTTTTTTTAAATATTAAGGTAAGTACTTGCAACTCAGAATTTTATTAGTAGTATATTTGGCTAATAGATGCTTTACAATCACAGGAGGCAACTATAAGAAGAGTGTACAACTAGCCACTTGTACAACTTTAGTCATTGTCTAATTTAAGTAGTCTGCCTAAAGGTTCTATACTAGTTGCTATATCTGGAACCTACTTGTAGGTTTCCTATTTAACCACTCTGTTTTCATATTCACCCATCTACCTCTGCCTACTAATAACCCTGGCCAATGCCATTGAAAATATACCATGGCCACTAAGTCTTTAAAGCAGTTCACTTACATGAGAAACCTTTGACCTTGTACTAAACCTTTCAAAATCTTCTGTATTTCATTCTTATAGCTGACTTGATATCACTATGGCTGAGACCAATAATGATGATCTGGGTGTACTATTAAACCACTATGCCCTTGTAGAGTTCACACCAACCCTGGTACTGACTTCACAACATATCCTTACTACTTTGGTATTTAATTCAAGTTCCACCAAGCTGCCATTCCAGATAGCCCAGAAAGGTAGATCAAAATCATATACCTCTGATTTACATGTTTGCTGGCATGTGCTCTTTTCCTCTGGAACCCAGAAATTCCAGCAGCCTGGTTAATTCATCTGGTCCCTCCTCAAAGACCAGCATATTTGTCCAGTTTCATAAGTTCTAGCTTCATTTCATAAGTCTAGTCTTTATAATAGCATCATTGAAAGTTCAGGTTACTTTTTTACTTAGGTCTTTCAAGTAGGCTTTCATCTTCTTACCTGGTTCCTGTGATTTACACAGCCTAAGGACTTATCTTGGGTTCATACTGCCTGGTACTGGTTTGTGTTCCCTTGTACAATGTTGTACAAGTGTCTAGACCTTTTAGTCATGCTGGTATAATACAAGTTACAGGTATCCTATCTCAACCAATTACAGAAGAAGTTAGCCATAATACAGAAGAATTGCAAATTTTCATTGTCACTGGGATTTGAACTTTAGATCTGCCACTTGGAAGTTGACAACCTATCCACTTCACTAGGTTACCACACTCCAAAAAAAAAAAAAAACTATATTGCTAAAATGTAAACTTTGCAGATGTTTTTAATAAAGCTTCTAGTTAGATGTTTAATGAAATATTAGTCTCAGAAGATTATATAATATGGATTATAAATGCTTGTATAGTTAAAATATAGTATACAGTAAGTAATAAATTATGTTGTTTTGCTAATAAATCAGTTAAATTATTAAGAGTATTATCAAAGTAAGTATATTTTATTTATTTTTTAAAATATAAAAAATGTCTTTATAATTTAATTAAGTATTAATCAATATAAAAAAAATGTCTTTTAAATTACAAAACTTAAATAATAATTATTATTTTTTTATTTTATTTTTATTTTTTTAAAAAACAAGGCCTTAACTCAATTTTTTATTAAAATTTAATATATAAAATATATTAATAATTATATATACTAATATATTACTTTTAATGAAACTATGTTTTATCTATAATTTATATTTTGCTAAGCAAAGTTAAAAATTTAATTTAGTCTATGATATTGTTAATAATAGCTGAAGGAGTATTGTACTTTTAAAACAGTAAAATCTATTTATTAATTTTGTTTTTTACTTAATTAGTTACTATTTTTTAATTTGTTTTTAGTTGTATTATTTAATTGTTTTTGTATTTGTGTTTTGTTTTTTTCTCTTTTTTGTTTGTTTTTTTGTTTTTTTTTATTATGAGTATTTTTTGCTACTTTTTTGAATTATAGTATTTACAATTTTTTTGTATATATTATTTATGATTTTGTATAATATAGTATATAGTACAAAAAGTTGTGTTTTTCTTTGTAATTTATTATTAGCTTGTTAATTGATCTATTGTGTTTTAGTTTATTATTACTAATATTATTAGGTTTAAGTTTAATGCTTGTTTATTGTTTTTTTTTTTTTTCTTTCAAAGGCCATACTTGTGGTGATACTTTATTGACTTTATATTGGATTAGCTATTACAACTATTTTTACAGAGATGAGAGTATAGCTAGTCACATATGCAACTTTTGGTTGCCTATTTAAGTAGTCTGCTCTAAGGTTCTACACTAGATGCTGTACCTATAACCTACTAGAAGATTATTCATTTAAATTCTCTGATTATCCACGCTGTCATATTGGAATCTTCAACTAACCCTTCATATATACCTACCTGATATACCGTCTAAGCAGTATAGTACTTACTCTTTTTGTACTGGTTTCTAGACCATTACACATTTCAGAGTACATCATCTGCCAGTAAGGTGCAAAGGGCCCCCTATTGTTAACTATCTATTTACTTTTAGAACACTAACATGAGCTATCTTTATAGAGTTCACTCAGACTTCAGTACTGACTTCACAGCATATCCCTAGTACTTTTAGTATATTCCTGCTTTGAACCCAAACTTCCAACCCAGATAGCCTGAGAGAACTGTGACCTGTTCTTGGTATATTGAGGCTCAATATTCTTTTTCTTCGGTCTGAAATCTGGTAGCCTGGTTGGTGGTACTCCTCACTCGAGGTTCTTGCCTGCCCAAATCCTTTACATTGGTATTCATTTTCTAGGTCTAGCCTTTACAGTAGTACTGTCAAAGATTTGTGTTATTTCTCTGCTTAGAATTTCCAAGTGAGCTCCAGCTTCTCAGTTCTATGAATTTACATGATCTGAGAACTTATTTTAGATTTGCACTGCCTGGTACCGGTTTGCATTCCTCTGTGTAACAGGTTACACAGATGCCCCAAACTTGCCAGTCATGCTGGTACAACCATAGTTACAGATATCTTATTCCAACTAATCGACAAAATGCTGTCGCTGTAATACTGTCTATATATTACATAGACGATTATCCAAATTTCGCCGTCAGTAAGTTTTGAACTCACAACCTACCACTTGGAGGTATGACAACTTATCCACTTCACTAAGTTGCCACACCTTTGCTTATTGTTAATTTAAATATATTGTTATTATCTATAAATTGGTCTTTGTAAATGTCTTGTACTTTTGTAATATTTTTGTTACTATTTTTAATTAATATTTGCAATTGTATCTTGTTTTTGTGACAAATGAGTTAATAAATATTTGTTTTATAGTTTTTATTGCATTTGTGACAGTTTTGCATTATATATTTTTTAAAATATTATTTGTACAGATTGACTTATATTAAAAGTTTATCTAATATGAGTTTTATTTTAAATAATTTAATATATAAATACTTGGAATTTGTGTTTTATACTATTGATCTTTTGTTATAATTTATATAATTGTAAAAGTTGTTTAATTTATATTTTTTTATATTTGATTACATTTAGTATTTTGATTTTAAAAATGCTATATTACTATTTGTTATGCATTTTGAACATATTATATAAAACATCTTAAAGTGTATTTAATTATTTTTTTTTAGTTTGTTATAAATATATTATTCTTTATATTTGTATATATAATATCAATTTGATAAAGGTTTATACTTACTGTGAATTTATCTTTTTATTAGTTGTATTGTATTAACTATGATATATTTTTCTTATAGCTATTATTATTATTTGTTTATAGTAGTTGTATTATATTGTAACTTGAAATATTTTTTACTAGTTGTATTATATATGTTGTAAACTTGTAATTGTATTGTATATTTATATATATATATATATATATTTTTAAACCTTAAGCAGTATGTAGTACTTTATTAAGATTCTTGAAACTATATACATATACAATTATATAGAATTTCCCAATACCTAAGTTTAGCATCACTCGGCCACCCATATAGTATCTAAGTGCAACCTGCTACACTATTCCAGTTAGAGATAGACTGTTTGTCTAACTACTTAAAGCTATACCAGAAGGGTCTCTTCTCTTCTGTGACAAGCATGTTAATTGTCTTCAAAGTTTCTTTCTTCATTTAGTTCATCTTCTCTATTTTCTTTTCTTTTTCTTTTTCTCTTATTTGTTGATTCTTTCTTTTTCCTTTATTTAATCTTTCTTTTATATGAACACCTTTTTTCATCTTATTTGTTATATTAGTTTTCTTCTTCCAATCTTGTATTTTTCTATATTGAACTTTTCATACTTGGTCATAAAAAGTATTCCATACTGTTCTTGTTACTATGTTTATACACTTCTGTATTGTTTGCTTGTTTAGAAGTCTTTCAAGTTTCTTTTTTACTTTAACCTTCATAAGTTTCTTTATTAGTGCTTTCCTGTTTTCAATTTTCTTCACTTCTGATTTTCCAAATAGTGTTTTATATAAGACTTGTAGTAGAATTCTGTTCTTCTTTTCTTCTTTGACCCTATTCTATCTACTGCTGTTGCAACTTTTTGAATCTGCTTTCACAAACTTTTTTGTTTGCTACAACTTATTAGAATGCTTGTGTTTTTTTTTCTCCAACTTGGCATACTTGGCACTCTGCTGTTGTATATACTTCTGGCCTTCTTCTGTTTAACTCTTTAAGTGTTGGCAGTTTGTTCATTATATACTTAACTGCTATGGCTCTTCTTGTGCTAAGTTTCCTTGAAGTATAGTAAACTCCTTTTGTTCTATTTATTTCTTTCCAGAAACTCATCCAATTATATAATACATTTTCTAATTTTGGCTCTAGTGCTCTTATTGGAATTGTCTCTTTTCAACTGGCTTCAATCCTAGCATTTGCTATTATTTTACACAGAAGTCTTGCTGGTATGTTAATTTTCTTATTTTCTTACTCCAAGTAGTATTCTATTCCATCACATATGACCTTATCTGCATGTATTAGATTCCCACAAGTTGCACCTTTTTTTGCAAAAGAATTTGCTTTATCATTCTATTTATCTTCACTATAACTTTTAACTTTAACTATTTCTGTCTTTATGTTCTTACTCTTGATAAGACCTACAATGTTCATTATCCACATTGCATTTTTCCTCTTTATAGTGCTTCCATCTTCTATGTTTTAAGTTACTCTGTTAATGTTTCTTAATATAATGATGCTATCAGTATATATTTCTATGTTTTTTTCTTCTGAAATTGTTAAGATTGCTGTCTATATTGCCACTAGCTCTGCTATTGTTGCTGATGGCCATCCCTTGAGTCCAAATGCATTTTTCTCTTCTGGCCAGTCTTCTTTATCATCTACTTGTATCTAGTTAATACCCATTCTTTTTGTGCTGTCTTCTTTTCTCTTCTTGTATAATGCTCCATCAGTATAAATGATGTACTTTTTTTTGTCTCTTTTCTTGTTTCGCATTAGAATTTCTGTTAATTGATTTGTAATTATATTACTTAACTCTTGCTTTTTGATTAATTCTATTTCCAGTTCTTCTGCCAGTCTCAGTTCTAATAGTTCCATTTCCTCTCTTTTCCATTCTTCTATTCTTTTATTTTCTAGTAACTGCTCTAATATTGCATTTATCTTGCTGTTTGTTTTTCTATGAGTAACTTTGGAACCATTTTCATGTTCTGATTTTGTCTTATTCATCTTTCACATTTGTTTGCTGTCTGTTCTGATTCACTTTTACAACCTTTACATAAACTTATTTCTGTATGTGTTTTTCCTTCTACTTTATGCATTAGCCAATATTCTGCTAACACTTTCTTCTTCTTTTTTTTGATCACTTTGCTAAATTGCTAGTTGTGTTTTGGTTATATATGATCTATTCCTTTCTTCTTCAGTCTTCTGACATCCTTGTCCATTTAATCTTTAGCACCTGTGTATTATAGCTGTTTGTTTTGTATTGGTCTTGTATTTCCCTGCTTGCTTGTATTTTTAGCATTTTTCTTTCTATTTCACTAAACCATTTGGCTTTTTTTTCCTTACATGATAGACCTTGAAGACTCTTGAGCTGTCTTCATATGATTAAGCTGTTATCTTTTATGTTTACTAGCTGGTTCACATATAATATTCCCCATTTATTTATTGTATTACTACTTGCTATCTATGTTTTCACTTCTAGCATGTCTTTGATTTGTCTATCAAGTCTGTACACTTTCTATAGCCATTTTGCTGCTTTGATGCTTATTCCTATTTTTTTTGCTTTCACTATTGTTTGGCATGCTAGATTGTTCTTTCAAAACTTTTTGTATTCTAATTCACTTTCAATATATCAGATGTCTTTTGTTAGGCCTGCTTTTTGACATTCTTAAGCAATCCTAAGCCTTGTTAATTCACCTAAACTATCTTGTCTATTAAGTCTTGCAAAGATGCTACTAATTTGCTTATTATGATCAAAGGTGATTTCTCTTTTCTCTTTTTTAATTTTCATATTCATTTTTATAAACTTTGATTTGAATCTATTTATTTTAATATCATTTGCCTTAAAGAACTCCTCTGCAATACTCAGAATACTTAGCATTTGCTCTTTGCTGTTTGCAATCCATGTTGTGTTATTTGTATATGTGATTGCTGCTTGTTTATATCTTGTAATATTGTTGCTATGTACTCTTTCTGTCATTTCTTGTTTTACTATATAACCTAGTGATTCATCTTCTTGTATTCTTTCTAACAATGAGTCATAAAAGAGACACCAGATTAGCAATAAGATCACCTCTCCTTGATATATTCCATCTCCTGCTGTTATCTCTTCTGTTAAGCCATAAGTTGTGATAACTCTAAGTTTTTGTTTACAGAAAATGGTGCTTATATATTCTCTTGTTTTTTGTGGTATTTTTACTTTTTTAATACCTACTCTAGGCTTTTTAGTGGAACTGAGTCAAATGCCTTTTTCATGTCTTGCAATAGTATTCACACTTCTTTATTCTTCTTTTGTGACTTCTTCATTATCATATTTAGTATATGTATAGGTTGCTCTGTAGAGTTGCTCAGAAGATCTGCAAAGTTTGAACCTTTAAGTATGTTTTTCTCTGCAAACACTTTGGCAAGTCTTCTTGTTATTATTTTTGTAATCACTTTTCTGAAGGTTTCAATTAGTGCTATTGGTCTAATGTTGTTTAGACAATATCTCCAATTTGCATCTTTCATAATTAGATATATTTGCACTATTTTCTACTTTTTTGATATATCTTCTCTTTTAATAATCAGATTCACAAATGCTTTAAAGACCTTCTGCGATTTCTTTTTTGCTCGTTTTATTAGTATGTAGCTTATGCCTAAAATTTCTAAAGCTGTGTTTGTCTTGAGCTTTCTTAGTACATCTTCTCATTCTTTTTCTTCTATTTTTTCTTTTAATTTCTTGTACCATGCCTCATCAATCCATTCTTTCAGCTTATATATTTCTTTCTATTCTTTTGTTATTTCTTCTAGTTTGGTTTTTCTTTTCCTAATTTGTTTTTGTAATGTGCTGCCAAACCACTTAGGACTGTGTTTGGCTCTGATATTAGGTTCACTTCTTTATCTTATGTTATGAATCTGTCAAGAATGATCTTCTTATATGGTCTGTTTAATAGGCTACAAATCATTCATTCTTGATTAGTTTTAATCATTTCACATCTTTTGTTTATATTTTCTTCTATTTGTTTTCTCTGTGCTCATTTCCATTCTTCTTTTCTTGTCTCTCTAATTATTCTTTGCCAACCTTTAATATCATCTATCCATGCCTCTGACCATTATCTGTTTAGTTTTGGCAATGTTATTCCTAGCTCCTTTCCTATGTTTTTAAGTTTATTGTTCATTTCAATTCCTTTTTACTCTTTTACATTTTGATTCTTTCTACTCTTTGCTTTCTTAATTATTTGTTAAAGTTCAATAATGTGTTTGCATTGTTTTGCCTTTTTCTGGTCTTGTCTTCTGTTTGCTTTTGTGTTAAATATCTTCTTCCTCAGAATTTGCTTGTTTACTGCTTCAGTTATGGCCTTTTCTATTGCATCCTACATTTGGTTAAGCCTATCTGTGTTATAATCTATTTCTGCTTCATTGTCTTCTATTTGACTTGGTATTTTTTTCCCTTCTAGCTGATTTTGTAGCTCTCTTGCATACTCTTCATAGTTTTCTTGTTTTGCCTCATTATATAGGTATATTGCTCTTGTTTGGTTTTTGCATTTGATTTCTGCCTTGCTGCATTTTGCAATTACATGTTCTACTCATACCTTTGCTGTTATTATTTTGTGATCACTGTCTGTTAGGCCTTTTGCTTCTTCTATGTTCACTTTCTGTAAGTCTGTTGCAAATGCTTCTAATAGCCAGATGTAATCAATTCTTGTTGCAGCCTTCTGATTTGACCATGTGTATGCTTTTTTTGCTGGATGCATGTTTTTAAATGAGTCTACAAAGTTCTGTCTTTTGAGCCAACTGAATATTAGTAGTTTTTTGTAGCTTAATGTTTGTAGATGTTGTTTATCTAATACATTGTTTACTGTATGGTTGAAGTTACCTAATATAACTATTTCTGTGCATCTTTTTTTGTTTATTACTATTTTTACAATTCTTTGCTAGATTTTTTTGCTAATCGATTTGTCATTTGGTAGAATATATACTTCTAATACCACTAGTTTTAGTTGTTTAAAATATAATCTCACCTCTAGCAAGTATTTGCTAATTCTGTTAACTGCTTCTACATGCTTTTCCTACCTTTCATTTATTAATATTCCTATGCCTAATCCTTTTTTCTTATCTATTGCTGCACTAGTCCAGTAACTCTTGTACTGTGTGCTGCAATTATATAATAAAAAGTTTCCTTCTTTTTCTATAATATTGTTTCTGTTATTCCTACTATTGTAAGATCTTCTTCTCTTGCCTATCCTATAAGGTTTTCTATCTTCCAACCCCTAGTTTTTAATCTATTAATATTGTGACATGCAATTTTAATTTCTTTTCTTTCTTGCTTCCATTTTTCTTTTAGATATTTATATTGTATTTCTATATCTACTTCTTTTTCTTTCACTTTTTTCTTTGTTTCTCTTTTGTAGCCAAAAAATGTTTTCATGTTGCTTCTTTCAAAGTTCTTCCTTTCTTTATGCACAAATTCTTTAATCTCCTGGTCTATACTCATTAGTTCAACTGGGGCATCTTTAGGAGTGATCGGCCAGACTTCTCTCTGTTGTATCTCTTACGTCCTTTAATCTCTTAAGTCTTTTTAAAATTTGTCTTAAGATGTCATTTGTATCTGGGATTTCTTCTTATGCTTGAGACTTTGTTCTGATTATTTCCCTTTTGTAAAGTCTGTCTTTTTTTTTAAATGAATTTGATCATTTTGATTTGTTTTTTATAAATAGATCTTGTGTGTCATCTCTACTTGTTGTTATTCAATCTTTTACTCTTTGGTATTGTTCTCTTCTTTTCTTGTTTAAGCTTGGCACATGTTCTTGTTCTTCTCTCTTATTAATGTTCTTTTCTATATCGAAAGCTTGGCTAAACCTTTCCTAGCTTCTTTCTCTTTTTTGTTTAAAGCTTTTTTTTCATTTTGTTTCTTCTGTTTCTTCTTTTATTCAGTGAAGCTGAAAATTGTTAAACATGAACAGTTTTGATTGGACTGATTTCATATCTTCTTCTAATGCAAATATGATCATTGCAGTTCTTCTTTAATTTCCATTTCTATTTGGAGATATATAAACTGATTTGACTTTTTTGTTTCTTAAACTTCATAATAGTAGAACTTTTGAGGCACATTCTAGTAATTCTGTTAATTTTGTTGTATATTTTCTTTGTTTTTCTTTTGCTTTATGATCTTCTATTCTTTTGGTTACTCATACTAATTTGTTATTGTTTACTGATATAGCCCATGGTATGTCTTTATATATTTTTTTTATTTGTACTATTGCCAAAGCCTTATACTTGAACCTTTTGATTCTTATTACACAGGCTTTCCGAAATCTTCTGCAAATGTATTCCACTTCTCTTTTGTTTATATTTGTTGGCAAGTCTTAGATTGTTAGGTATTTTGTATTCTCTGATTCTTCACTTGTTCTATATTGGATTTTATTTATTTTTGTTACATTCTTCTTCCACTTAGGTTCTTCTTTCTTAGTTCTTGCTTTATAGATTCTTCTCTTCTGATGTCTCTCATTATATTGTACTTGTTTCTTTTTGCTACCTTTCTTTTTCTCTTCTGATATTATTTTGTACCAGTCATTCTTCTTTTTGCTGATTCTTTGTATTGCTTCTCTTCTGCTATACTCGCAATTAAAATCCACTTCTATCTATAGATTACCTTTTTTAAAGATTTCTCTAACATCTTTAATGTATGCATTGTTTCTTAATAACCATTTTGATAAACTTTGTCTGCTCTTCTTTGTCTTTTTAGGTACATTGTATGCTGGTATATTAGCAAATAGACTGTTATCTTGGTTCTTCAACTATGTTAATTTCTTTTTTGATTTCTATTTCAGTATCTTCTTGATTTTGGTTTTCTCTTTGTTCTTCTTCATTGCTTTTTTGTATAGGCAGATTTTTATTTATCTAATTGATATTTGCTTGACTTACCTTTATACTTATTCCTTTTTGTGAGTTTTCAGTCTTGTTTTGCACTTTCTTTTCATCTGCCTTTTCGATTTTCATCTCTTTTTCTTGTTTTACTTTATGTAGTTATTTTTGAATATGTGTTTCAGTTGAGAGTTGTTGTACCTCTTTTTCTTTATTTTGCATTTGCCCTATTTTTGGCTCTATTATTATGATGTTTTTGTTCTGTTTAGTGATATTGCTTTTTTATTTAGCTGTTCTTTCTCTGTTCTCTTGATTATTTTTCTAGTTATACATAGCAATGCAACCTCTACTGGGTTCTGTTCTGTTAGCATTGCTACAACTTCATCTTCTCTGTCTGGTGTTATATATCTGTTGCCTGCTTGGTTGAAAAACACTTTATTGTGTATACTATTTGCTACTTAGTATGCTCTTTTGATATAAATTGATATCAGGCTTTGTTTCAGAATTTGTGTATTGTTTATATTTAGTCTAATTCTTTGTATTTCTTGTTTGTTATTTGTTGTTCTGGAACTTTCTATTCTTTTGTCTATCACAATTCAAATTGGGCCTGTTTGTATATTTGTTAATATATGTATTTGTTTTGTTGTTTATTCATGTGTTGCTGTAATCTACAGATCTATGTTTCTAGGTTTCAAAGAGTTCTTCAAAATTTCACTTTTCAAAGTGCTGACCAAGATATTTTTCTCTTTGTAGCTTTAACTAAACTATTTATTTACTTCTTATCACTTTTGCTATACCTTCTTTGCAAGCTCTATCTTTTTTTCTAGACCTATGAAGTTAGTTTAGACAGTCATTTTTGGTAAACTTCTAAATGTTTTTTTACAGATTTTGTATACAAGTGATCAGTAGGGAGAGGTATGTCTGTGATTATATATTTATATTAGTATCTTGCAATAATATTAAAATTATATATAATATTGCATTGTATAGTGTTTTTTGGCTTAATAGCTAGTTATTAATTGTATAGTATAGCTAAATTTTATTATTTATTATCTACTAATATGCTGTTATAATTAGTATATTGTTAATATTTTTTGTCTATATACTTAGTGCAATTTTAAAGTTTTTTAGTTATAAACTATTTATTTGTTTATGCAGATTTTATATTTTTTGGTTTGCTGTTAAATCTGATATTGCTTTGTTAATATTATTATAATTTGTTTTAAAAATATTAGTATTTAGTTAGATTGTTTTTGTTACTTTGTATTTATTTTTTTTGTTTTCTTTGCTTGTATGTATTATGTCTGTTTTTAAGCTTCTTAGTTTTTTTTTACAATCTACTTATATTATAAGCATTCTAGCTAATTGTTGTATTTTTTATTTTGCATTTATTATTCTTTAATTTTTTGTTAGCATAATTGCAACCTAAATACTATTGCAGTTAATCTAAGTTATTCAAAACCCAGTGTTAAATGTTTATATATTTTTTGTTTATACTTGTTATTCTTCTAATTGTGTTGTATTTATATAGTATTTGTTTTTTTTTAAATATTATGTTATATATAATAAGTGAATTTGGTTGAACAAGTGTTGTACTGTTAGTTGAAGCCAGTCTTTTGTTATTAAGATTAGTTTATTAAACAATTTTAGTTGTTTGTCTTTTAGTATTTTTTGTATAAAATATATTAAAATATGCTATGTTTAAGTTAGAGTTTGATTCTTTTGTAAGAATTGTTTAATATAATGTAAATTTATTTTATTTAGTCTGTTCTTAATTTTGCATGTTATTAATATGTTATTTAAAATAGTATTAATTAAAAACCAGTTGTTATTAATAGTTTTAACTACAAATTAGCTTAGTTATTGAATGCAATATTATTTATATAACAAATGTTAAGCATTATTGCTATTGTTGTAAATGTTTCTGTAATTGAAAAGATTTTTAAATATAAGAATAAAATAGACTTATTTGTTATAACTGTATTTTGTAACTATTGTAATTATATTTTAATTAATAATATAAGTAAATAGCTTATTATTAATATATATATATTTTTTTGTTAAAGTTCTTGCCTTTGAGGATTGATGTTTTTATTCAAGTATTTGAACACAGATGCCTTTAGGTCTTCCATACATAGAAGGTTACAACTAGTCACACATGCACTTTTGGTGTCTAATTTAAGTAGTCTGTCTATATATTACTATACAAATTCTACACTAGATGCTATATCTGCAAGCCAACTACAAGTCTTGCCTATTTAAACCCTCTATATATGTAATCTAACTTGTGATCATAAGAACATCTTTTGGGCTACACTTATTCAAAGTACCCAATGCTTTTGAGACTCTTAGAACTAGTTTATTTTTAACAGAAAACTTACTAGAACCTTCTGTGTTCTACATATTGCTGATTTAGTTTTATGCAATACACTATAGTTACCTAACACTTGCAGTTATAAGAGTTACCTATTTAACCACTACATTATACTATTTCTATTCTTGTAAAGTTCACTAAAATCCTAGTACCTATCATCATAACATCTTTTTCATCATTTCTTACTAACCATTACTTAGGACTAACAGGACTTCACTAACTTCCAATCCAGATAGCTCATTATAGTATACTTATATATTCTTTTCTTCTGATAATTCTGGCAGTCTGGTTGATCATATGCTCTTCTACACATCTTGACATCTGGTTTATTCACCTATCTCTTTAAGGATGTTTCATAGGCTTTCATCAGTTTGATTATATTATCGAAAGTTCATGCTACCTCTTTAATCAAAAATTTTCAAGTAGGTTTTTGACTCTTTAGTTTCTTAGTTTACTGCACCCCAGTGGTTTTATTATGAGTTTGCACCAAAGTCTTATACAACACTAATTATTAACATTTCTCTATGTATGTATAATATTACACTTGATATAGATGCTCAGAGCTTTTATTTGAGATAGTATAACTTAAGGTTACAGATACACAAATCCAACTGATCATCAAGAAACAGTTTGCTATAATATAGGTTAATTTTCAAATTTTATCATAGATGAGATTTGAACCTTAGACCTGCCACTTTGAGAATAACAATCCAATTACTATACTAGAATCACTATTCTCTAGCTTATTATTAATATATATTATTGAGTTTGTATATTTTTATATATTTTTAGCTTATATATTTTATAATAATATAATGTTAAGTTTGGTATATTTGATGCTAGCCTGGCTTTGTGTATTATAATGTTTGTATACTTGTTTGTTATTTGTTTGCAAGCTGTTATTTTTTTTTTTTTATAATTAAAGTCCATATCTTGGAGATGTGATATTTTATTCAAGTTTTGTTAAGAAACAGATGCCTTCAGGGGCTCTCTTATATTAGAGATTACAACTAGCCACACATGCATTTTTGGTGCCTAATTTAAATAGTCCA
Organism: Cetraspora pellucida; assembly: GCA_910591915.1. NCBI lineage: Eukaryota > Fungi > Glomeromycota > Glomeromycetes > Diversisporales > Gigasporaceae > Cetraspora > Cetraspora pellucida. Next base: position 19,978 of record CAJVQA010001812.1, read on the forward strand.
CTTACACATTGTTATATAAGTTCTACACTAGTTGCCATATCTGCAAGCTGACTAGAGGTCTTGTCTATTTAAACTCTCTGCATATGCAATCCTCCTTGTATCATAAGAACATCTCAAGGCTACACCTATCCAAGTTCTGGATGCTTATTATTACTCTTAGAACTACTTTATCCTCAATAAAAAACTTATTAGAGCCTTTATGTCCTACACATATAGACCTAGTTTTATGCAATATGCTATAGTTACCTAATACTTGCAGTCACAGAGGTTACCTGTTTAACTGCTACATTACACTATTTCTACTCTTGTAAAGTTCACTAGAACCCTAGCACCTATCTTTTTGGCATCTTCTCTATCATCCCCTACTAGCTGCAACTCAGAACTGTTAGTCTCATTTCAGACTACCAATTCAGATGGCTCAGTATGGTATATTTATGTATCCTTTTTCTTCTAGTGAATCCAGTAGCCTGGTTGGTTATGTGCTACTCTATACATATTTGACATTTAGTTTTAATTTTCATTCATATGAAGATGTTTCATGGGCTTTAACCAGTCCAATGGTATCATCGAAAGTTCATGCTACCTCTTTACTCGGAAATTTTCAAGTAGGTTTTATCATCTCGATTCCTTAGTCTTCTATACCTAATGGTCTTATTGTGTATTTGCACTGAAATCTCATGCAACACTGGTAAACATTCTTCTATGTACATATAATGTTACACTTCATATAGATGCCTGAGCTCCTAAAGTCAGAAGGACCCAACCTGGTGTACCTAGGTAACAGCCACATGAGGCCAACCGATCAACAGAAGACAGTTACCATAATGCAGATATAATTTCCAAATTTCATCATAGGTGGGATTTGAACCTTAGACCTGCTACTTAGAGAATAACAACCTAACCACTACACTAGGATCACTATCCTCTCAAATATTGTTTATTTAAACTCTCTGTACTGCAATCTTTATTATATTACTAGAATATATATTAATCAAAAAATTTTAGATACTTATCTGTATATTTAAAATGCCTATTTTATTTTATATAGTTCATTTTTAAAATACTGTTATCTAAGTCTTTTATGTTTTATATATAGCTAATATAGTTTTATAATATATTATAGTTAAACTAATACTTACAATTATAAATATTTTATTAAACTGTTATATTATACTGTTTTTATTTTTATAAAATTTATTTAAATTTTAGTATCTATTTTTCTAACAACTTACAATTAGTCTTTACTAATTTTCTTTTTAATACTCTTAAACTACTAATTTAAATTAAAAATTAAAACTAGTTTTAATAATTCAAATTTATTATATGAATTTTGTAATATTTTAAATATTGATTTAATTAAATTTTAATAAATTTTAAAATATTATTCTTTAAATCATATTTTAGGCAAATTTGTTTGAAAAATTAAATTGTATTTAGTATTTTTTAAATAAAATAATAATTTATTAATAATATGAGATATACTTTACTTATAAAATATATATATATATTTTTTTAATATTAAGGTAACCTCTTTGGTTTTTTGATTTTTATTAATAACTTATTGATAATGTAATTCTATAAACTACTACAGAAGAAAGTACAATTAACTATATATGTAACTTTTCTATATTACCTATTTAAAGAGTTTATTTGAAAGTTTCTTACCAATTGCTATATCTAACATCTCTGTTTGGGTGTTTTACTTTAAACTCTCTGAACCTGTAAACTGTATTAACTTACTAGGTCATACCCAGATGCCCAGATTATCATTTTAACTTTAGGACTAATTTATCCTCAAGATAAACCTTCCAAAGCCTTTTATATCTATTTTTACAACTAATCTAGATATCACTATACCAAAACCAATATTTATGATTAGAAATATATTATTTAACTACTATGTCCTTATAGAATTTACACAAATCTTAGTATTTACTTTATAGTATAATCTTAGTACTTTAGTATACCTTTGTCTTTTCATCTATCTTTTTATCAAACTTTGAATTCAAATAGACTGTGTAGGACTATGATTAGTTTATTAGTATATCAAGTTAGTCTAATATCTTTTTTTTTTAATTTATTTTAGTGGCCTGTTTGATGATATCGCCAAAACTTCCAATTTACAGGTTCTTGCCTATCCATCTACTATGACCAGATACTATAATCTTAATATCTGTTTCTCCAAGCTAGTTTTTACAGTAGTGCTATTAAAGATCTGGCTATCTCTCTACTTAAATCTTTTTAAATAAACTTCTTGTTATCCAATTTTAATGAATTTATATAGTTACAAAAACTTATTTAGTGTTTGTATTATCTGATTTGTCAGTTTGCATTTCTCTATATAATATAGTACACAGATGTCTCAAGATTTGCCAGTTATACTAATATGACTGCTATTACAAATATCTTAACCCAATTATTAATAACAGTTGTTATAATATGAACATTATATAGGTGATTATTTAAATTTTTACTATTAATAGAATTTGAACATCTAACCTACCACTTGAGAGGTTGACAACCTAATTACTTCACTAGGTTATTACACTCCTATGAAATATATTTTTAAGAATATATTTTATAAACTTTATTATAAATTTTTTTTTAAAATATTAATAATCTTTTATATATTAAAATTTTAAAGTTTTTATTTAAAAATTTTTATTATTAAAAATTTTTTAAGATTTTTTAAGATTTAATGTTTTTGTAGCTAAAAAAAATTTTTACACTTTGTACAAGTCTAAATTTTTATAAATAAATTGCAAAGTATTAATAATAAAATTTGTTTTTTATTTATTTATTATTAAAGGCTATACTTGTGGTGATACTTTATTGACTTTATATTGGGTTAGCTATTACAACTATTTTTACAGAGATGAGAGTACAGCTAGTCATGCATACAATTTTTGGTTGCCTATTTAAGTAGTCTGCTCTAAGGTTTTATACTAAATGTCATATCTATAATCTACTAGAAGATTATCCATTTAAACCTTTTAATTATCTATTCTGTTATATTGGAATCTCCAACTTACTCTCTATATATACCTAACCAGTATACTGTTTGAGCAGTATAGTATCTACTCTTTTTGTACTAGTTCCTAGGCCATTACATATTTCAAAGTATTCATCTGCCAGTAAGGTGCAGAAGGCCTCCTGTTGTTAACTATCTACCTACTTTTAGAACACTAACACAGACTACTTTTACAGAGTTTACTTAGACCTCAGTATTGACTTCACAACATATCTCTAGTACTTTTAGTATACCTCTACTTTGAATCCAGACTTCCAATTCAGATAGCTCGGAAGGACTGTAATCTGTTCTTGGTATATTAAGGCTGACCTAATATTCTTTTTCTCTAGTCTGAAATCTAGCAGCGTGGTTGGTGATACCCCTCACCTAAGGTTCTTGCCTACCTGAATTCTTCATATTGGTATCCATTTCCTAGGTCTAGCCTTTACAGTAGTACTATCGAAGATCTATGTTACCTCTCTGCTCAAAATTTCCAAGTGGGCTCTGACTTTTTAGTTCTATGGATTTATATGGTCTGAGGACTTATTTTAGATTTGCACTGCCTGGTACTGGTTTGCATTCCTCCGTGTAACAGATTATACAGATGCCCCAGACCTGCCAGTTATGCTAGTGCGACCATAGTTACAGGTATTCTATCTCAACTAATCGACAAAATGCTGTTGTCATAATATCATCTATATATTATATAGATGATTATCCCAATTTTACTGTTAGTGGGTTTTGAACTCACAACCTACTACTTGAGAGTATAATAACTTATCTACTTCACTAAGTCACCACATCTAATAAAAATTATTATCTTTTATATAAACTAAAATATTGTATTAAGAATTATAAGCTTAAAATAAATATTTAAAAAGTTTACTAAAAATTTGTAAATAATTTTTTAATTAAAATTTTTTTCTAAATTTGTTTATTTTTAGCTTATAAGTAATATTTTTTTTTTTCTTATCCCTTAAACTGTTTTCCAGGCAAATTTGCCTAGAATTTTAAATTAAATTTAGTATTTTTTA
>CAJVQA010001813.1:0-24021 GCA_910591915.1 Cetraspora pellucida
GTAACAAGAAGGTTGGCCAAGATATTTACAGAAAGAGAAATACTTAAAGGACCAAACTATGCAGGTTTGCCTGGCAACTTAACAGAGCAACTAATACATATGCTAAACATGATAATAGAAGAAGCACAAGAGAAAAATAAGAAAATATGGATATTTTTATAAGATATAAAGAAAGCATTTGACTCTGTACCATTAGAAAGCTTAGAATGGGCCCTAAGAAGAGTCAAGATACTACAAAGAACAACAAAATATATTATTAATCTCTTTTACAAATATTAACTTAAGGTGATTACAACTTATAGCCTAACAGAAGAGATAACAGCAAAAGATAGTATAGATCAAGAAGAAGTGATTTCTCTACTAATCTGGTAGCTTTTCTATGATCCACTGCTGAAAAGACTTCAAGAAGATAATTCGCTAAGGTATATAGTAGAACAAGAAATACTGAAAAACACAAATATTAATTGTATCACAAAACATAGGCAGGCAGTGATTGCTTATACAGATGATACTACATAGATTGCAAAAAGCTAAAATCAATTACTAAGAACTCTTGAAATTGCAGAAGAGTTCTTCAAAGCAAATGATATTGAAATAAATGAAGCAAAGTCAAAGCTTATAATAATGAATTCTAGACTAAAGAAAGAAGACAGAGAAATTACATTTGGACAAAGTAGAATAATGGAAGAACCAAAAAACAAAATTGTAAGATCATTAGGAGTTTGGCTAAATAGCAGAATAAGAGAATCGCTAGTCTGCAAAAAAGCAAAAGGAATAGTCAGCCAAACAGTTAGAGACCTCAGATACAAAAAAATAACAATGAGCCAGATTGTATATATAAACAATACAGTAATAATTTCAAAATTAGGATACCTTCTACAGTTAACAAGAATGTCAGAAAAGATGATCAACAAGATTCATCAACCAATAATATGTTTAGCAAAACACAAATGTAATATAATAAAATCAACAAACAACTATATAATTAAGTATAAAGATCTAGGAAACTGTAAAATACTAAGTCAAGAAATAACAACAAAACAAATAAGCAGTTTATTCACAAGACTCAATAGGAAAGACAACCTAGGTAACCTAACAAAGCTTAGAATAGCTCAGGGGTGTCAGAAAGCAGGCTTAACAAAAAACATTTGGGATTCTGAAAGAAAACCAGAGAAAATGAAATATTGGAAATACAACTTAGCTTGTCAGATAATAGTTAAAACAAGAAAGATGAGAATAAACATTAAAGTAGAAAATTGCCTATGAAGAGTACATGGATATGAAATAGGTATAAAAGAATTAGTTAGAGTTGGATCATGGATAGCAAGTAGTAGCACAATAAATTAAAAAGGTCTAGTATATTTGAACTAGCTTGTGGACACAAAAGAGAAGAACCTAATTACATAGAGATAGCTCAAGAGCCTACTAGAGTTGTCAAGCAAAGGGAAAAAAGCCAAATGGTTTAGTGAAATAGAAGAGAAGATATTAAAAACATAAACAAGTAAAGAAATACATAATCAATACAAGATCAGTGACTACAATACACAGACATTAATGATTAATTGGACAAAGATATCAGAGGATAGAAGAAGGAAGAAGTGGATTGTACATGGACTAAAGCATAAGCAGCAACTCAGTAAGATTTCTAAGAAGAAGAAGAAAAAGATTCTTGCCAAGTACTGGCTACTACAAAAAGTAAAAGGCAAGATATATACTGAGATAAGTAAATATAAAAGTTGTGAGAACAGGGCAGAACAAAGTATAGATAATTGCGAAAGGTAGATAAGATAGAATAACAACATAAAGGCAGTTCCAGAAACATTAGTAGAAAAAGGTGATAATAAGATTAATACAACATTAGAACAAATGTTAGAAAACAGAACAACAGAAGAATGGAAAAAAGAAGAGAGAGGTCTAATCGAACTTAAACAAGTAAAAGAACTAGAAATAGAATTAATCAAAAAACAAAAATTTGATAGTAAAGTTACAAATTACTTAATAGAAGCTCTAATGAAAAACAAAAGAAAAAATAAAGACAAATATATTCTTTATATAGATGGCATATTATATAAAGAGGAAAAGAAAAATAGTATAGGAAAGATAGGCATCAATTGGGTGCAGGTTAGTAGCAAAGAAGATTGGCCAGAAGAAGAAATAGCACTAAAACTTGAAATTTGGCTCTCAGCAACAATGGCAGAATTAGCAGCAATATGGTTAGCAATTCTAATTATACCAAAAAAGAAGCATATAGAGGTGTATACAGATAGCCTTGCAGCATTAAGGCATATTAACAGAGCGATTTAAGAGATAGAAGATAACAGAGTTTTGAAGAAAAAATATGCGATGTGAATAATGAATATTGTTAGTTTACTCAAAAGCAAGAACAATAGAATAGAACTAGTCAAGGTTAAAAGTTATAGTAATGACAAGTGGAATGACAAAGCAGATTTATTTGCAAAAAAAGGAGCAACATATAGAAGAACAATAGTTACAGAAAAGATTAAGTGTAACACAATAGAGTAATATTTAGAATAGGAAAATAGAAAAATTGCTATACTAGCAAGACTTCTATGTAAAATAGTTATGAATGCCAGAATTGGAGCTAGTTGGAGAAAAACAAATCCAATTCAAACACTAGAGCCAGAAACTGAGAATACTCAATATAATTGGTCAAGCTTTTGGAAAGAGATGAATAGAACAAAGAGTATATACTGTACAACAAGAAAACTTAGTACAAGGAGAGCAACAGTGATCAAATATATGATGAATAGCCTACTAATACTAGAAGAACTAAATAGAAGAAGACCAAAAATATACATAATGACTGATTGCCAAGTATGCCAAAAAGATGAAAAGAAAACCCAAGCACATCTAGCAAGCTGTATTGAACAAAGAAGCTTGTGGAAGAGAATTCAAAAGGTAGCAATAACAGCAGCTTGGAATAGTTTGAAAGAAAGTAAAAAGGTTAGAATCCTGTCTCTAGTGCTATATAAGGCAATTTTTGGGAAGACAGAAGCAGAAGAAATTACAAACAGAACAGCTTTAATAAAAGAGCTAATAACAAGTAAAGTCAGAAAAAGGATCAAATAGGCAAGCAACACAGAAATGCATAGATATAGCAACAAGAACAGTATGGAATACATTCTATGACCAAGTATGGAAAGTTCGATATAAAAAGGTACAAGAATAAAAAAAGAAGATCAATATAACAGACAAAATAAAAAAAGGTGCTTGAACCAAAAAAAGATCAGAAAAGAAAAAAAAAAGAATAAGACAACAGAGAAGGAAGAAAAGAAAAAAAAAGCAGAAAAAATAAATTGAATGAAGAAAGAAGCTTGGAAGTCAATCGATATACTTGTCACAAAAAAGGGAAGACCTTTCTGGTATAGCTTTAAGTAGTTAGACAAGCAGTCTATCTTTAACTAAGATAATGTGACAAGTTGCATTTAGGCACCAATAGAGTGGCCGAGTGATGCTAGATTTGAGTATTGGGAAATTCTATGTAATTATGATGTATGTAGTTTCAAAAATCTTAATAAAGTACTAGCATAACTGTTTAAGGTATAAAAAAAAAATATATATATATATATATTTATAATAAATTTATATATATAAACTATAATTAACTATATAATATTTTTGCTATATAATAATAATATAATAATAATATAATAATTATATCATAAATATATTTAGCAAAATTTTAAGTTTCGGCAAAGTAACACTATCATTAGTGATTAGTAATTTTTTCCAAGTAATAATTTACTTCATTTTATATTTGATATTTATTTATTCAATCTAACTGTTATTATAGTATTTAAAATATTATTCAAAAAATAATATAAGTTAATTTATTATTTTATATCCTTTAACCAATATCTAACTATCTTTACACTAATTATTCATCCATTTATAATTCATCTAACTATTATCTTAATATTTAAAATATTATTTAAAAACAACAAAGAGTTAATAGTTTTATACTCTTCAATTAATATTTGTCATTATACCAATTATTTGTCTAAATATAAATTATATAAATAATAGATATCCAGCACTATTTGTATTCGAATAATGCTATTTGACATGTTGAATTTTTAGTACTTGAGTTATTATATATCAAATTTTTTAATTCAAGTTATATAATAGTTATCAAATTGTGGCATTTAATAAGTCAAATTTTTTAATTTTAAGTTATTATTATTATTATTATTATTATTATTGAATTATGGCTGAATATTTTAATTGAGTTATGTGATAGTTGTTAAATTATACATCAAAATATGTTGAATTTTTTAACAATCTTTATTAATTGTTAAATTATGGCATTAATGATAATTATCAAAATTTAACTGTCAAATTTTAACAAAATTAGTTCAAAATTTGATATAAATTTAACTGTCAAATTTTAATATAATAAAATTAGTTAATAAAATTTAATCTATATTAATTTGATCTATAAAATTAGATTGATCTAATTATCAAAATTTTGTTTATATTAGTAGATTAAGAACTGGTTCTATAACACATAATTATGTAATAATTGTGATAGACCTTTATAATTGGATTAATAGTTTAATTCATTACAGTATATTTAAAAAAAAGATCAATAAATATTAGAGTATTAGTAAAATAAGTTAATTACTGATTAAAGAAATAATTGTTCTAAATTGCTTATAATATATAATTATGTAATAATCATAAAGATCTTTCATGATTGGATTATTAGAGTTAAATCTGCCATAGTATATTTAAAGAAAAGAGTTAATTACTAATTAGAAATTGGCTTATTAATATTAATACAGGCTGAATAATATTTAATACAACCCAAATGATATTTAATACAGGCTAAATTATATGCTAATGCAGGCCAAATAATTTTATTAAAAATTCTGCATATGACCAACTGAAATAAAATTGCTATTTAAAAAAGTTTTAAAAGTTATATAATATTGTCAATTCTAGACTAACTTACTAAATTCTAAAAAATTTAGCAAAAATTAATTAGTCAAATATTTGCTAATTTGTTAAATTCATTAGAACTTATAGAGTTAGCAAATATTTAGTTAATTAATTTTGATAAATTTTTCAAAATTTATAAAAACTGTTGTAACATCATTAAATTTTGTCTAGCCTATCAATATATAATCTAAAAATTCAATATTTTAAAATTGACATAACTAATTTATATAAGCAATTAATTACTATGTATAGTAGGCTCAAAAAGTATATTATAGTTATACAAAATTATAATATAAATTTTATAAATATTAATATTTACTATTATACAAATTAGCATTATGCAAATTACAATATATAATAATATAATATATTTATATTTACAAGTATAATTACTATTTGCAATAACTTTAGCTATATGATTTAATAATAATTAATACTATATATGATTAATTTATTATATATATATATATTTTGCATAAATTTATATTATGCTTTTTGTGTAACTATGATATACTTTTTAAGTCTACTGTACATTATCATTATGCAGTTACATTTTTAATAATATAATCAATTTGTCATACATTAAATTCTGAAATTTTGTCATTACTAAAAGTATATAACATAAAAAAAATTATTCAGAATAATTTATAAATTTGAATAGTTGTTAATGACTTACTTATAATTTCATTTTTAAATCATTATAACATTATACTTTTCTATAGTAACAGTAATAATGATAGTTAAAATTTAATCTTATAGTAAGAATTATACTTATGTTATACTTTTCTATAGTAACAAAAATGATACTAGTTAAAATTAAACTTATAATAAGATTTATATTTACAAGTTTATATTATTTGATTACTAATTCTTAAATCTATTTTTTTTTAATATATTTATAAAGCAGTTAGATAAGTGCATAATAGAACTATTTTTCTTACTAATTATAGATGAACTGAAAAAATTTGCTTGTAAATTGTACTTTAATGATGATAAATTAATTTTTGTGAAATGTAGAAACTCTAATATTTGCAAAATATATAGCTGTGAAATTTCTTCTAATCTTTTGCAATTAGTAATTTTACTCAACTGCAGGCACTTCTTTTACTGAAAGTATATTATGAAATATAATTATTATTCTTACAAATATAAAAACTATAAAACACCAAATCAATATATTGAAATGTCAACTCTACATTGTCTTGAAAAAATATTAAACATATTATCTTTTCAAGTACAAGCTGATGAACTACAAGTACAAGCTAATGAATAACAAGTACAAGCTAATAAACTACGAGTACAAGCTGATGAACTACAAGCACAAGCTAATAAACAAATGCAATTGAATGAATTACAAGTACAAGATAATAATGACCAAGTGTAAATTAATGAACAAGAACAAATTAATGAACAAGCACAAGTCAATGAACTACAAGTGCAAGTATGTAGACAAGTATAAGGCAGACAGGCACAAAGCAGACAAACACAAAATAGGCAAGCACAAAGTAGATAAGCACAAAGTAGGTAAGCACAAAGTAGGCAAGCACAAGGTAGGCAAGCATAAGGTTGGCAAACACAATGTGGACAAGCACAAAGTGGGCAAGCACAAGGTTAGCAAGCACAAAAAGAGTAAGCACAAAGTAGGCAAGTGTATAATAAGTAAGCATAAAATGGGTAAGTGAATGGTAAGCAAGCACAAGTTAGACAAGCACATAGTAAGCAAGCACAAGGTAAGCATGCACATAGTGAACAAGCACAAGTCAATGACCAAACTAATAAACAGATTAGCATTATTAAAATTCATTATACAGTGTTATATAATATTTATATTATGAAATATATATTGAAAATTAATTTTGATTTAGGAAAATGAGTCTGCAAATAATATGTTAAAACCTTCATTGATATTATCAAAAAGGCCATGTAAATCAAAAGTACCAAAAAAAATAACAAAAGTTGTTAAGGTTCTAGTTACTCCTAATAGGGCAAAAGATAGCTTAGTTAAAGTCTACAAACTAACAGATCAAATTTTAATTAACTTATTTAATATTGCAAAACAAGCTAAAAAGCAATCTAAAAGTCTACTTCAATAGAAATTAGAAAATGATATGATTATATGGAAGCTTTTAAGAATCAAGTAAGAGAATTAATAAGTGAGAACATAAAGAATAGAGCAGCTTATACACAAATATACAACACAATATTACCTTATATGAGATGTCAAATAACAATAGGAAATCTTTATTAGATAATATATAAGGCATGAAATATATTTAATATATTTAGTAAAGTGGCATTGAAGTAATTGACCAAGCCAGATGTTTTATGACAAATCATCTTTCAGAATACAGCAATAATAATATTAAAAGAATTGTTGAATATATAAAGCATAAAAGGGTTAGTTAAATTATATAATTAAAATTAATATATATTTTATATAATTGCAATTAAATAAATTGAATTAAATAGTGTGAGTCTCATAGCTTAATGGTTAAGTTCTCATATACCCACAGTCAAAGTCAATAGTTCAAGTCTAGCTGAAAGCAAAATCAAAAAATTTTATCTTCTGTAACCTATAAAGAGCCTGTAATTGAACATAAAGCTATGTAGTTAAGTCCAAGTGCAGTACATGACAGAAAAAGGAATTTCTGAAAGAAAACTAATTTTGCAAAGTGTGGACACTATGTATGACAGTAGCATTACAGAAAGTTCTATTACACAAAGAGTTGTGTATGCAAGTTCTCTGAAGATAGAACAGTACTAACATCTTCATATCCAACTTGTAAAGTACTTGATTGGCAGGGTAATACCAAGGTAATATAAACTAGAGTAGTAAGAAAAGCAGTACATGTATAAAAGATTTGTAATAAAGAATTAGCCTTATCAAAATTAGAAGCACCTTTGGCACTGTGAAATAACTAAAAATAGAAGGTAACCATCTATATAGAAAAGTTGTAGCCTGTTCTGTACATCTAAAGGTTTCAAACCAAAGCTCTGATCACATTTATATGGAAGTCTATAACAAAACAAATAGAACATACCAATATAAATGCTATACTGATCATAGTTGAGATACCTAAATTAAAAGTAGAAACCTACTTGAACACAATGTGGACACTTTAGTCTAAATGTAAATTCAGGCTAAGATGTTCTTAAAAAGGCAAAAGAATTGTTTATACTTGAAAACAGAACAAAAAAAAACCTGCAACATAGTGCAACAGTAGTAGAAACATCAGTCAATGGCTGAAAAAGGATATGTACTTATTCTTGAAATAGAGTTCTATCTATATTATAAAAGGGAGTACTCAAAAGACAAGTTAAATACACAATTCATTAAAAATAATGCTAAGACTAAGAAGAGTTACAAACCAACAGTAGCAGCAAAAATTTGGCTTAAGATATATACTACCAGTACCTGAATTGGGAAGTTAGCAGCAGTAGCAAAAATCTGATTTAAGATATATACTAAAGAGGCACCCTTTGGGCAAACCAAAGATGATAGCTTAAAAGAAGCAAATGACCCAGTAGACCAATTTAGAAGTTGTTAAAAATAGGTTATAAGACATAAAAAGAATATGTAGATTATCTAATATAATTAGTAGTAAAGCAAAAATCTAGATTAGATGTAAGTGGGATATAATACAAAACTCTGATAGATTTAGGTTACAGATAAATATATTTGAGTTTTATATCTGAATAGATATATAGTAATAGATAATGTATAATAGATTTGTACTAGCTATAACAAATATACTAATAAGGCATGACCTTACCTTAATATCAAAAAAAAAAAAATTTGAATTGAATTGACATAACAAATAATTAGTAATAGATTAAAATAATAGATAATAAGTAATAATAATATCCTGGCTTATCAAAAATTAGTAGATTTTTTTTTTTTAAATATTAAAGTAGGTACTAGTGACTCAGAATTTTATTGATAGTATATTTGGCTAATAGTTGTATTACAACTACAAGGAGCAATCATAAAAAGAGTATACAACTAGCTACTTATACAACTTTAGTCATTGTCTAATTTAAGTAGTCTACTTAAAGGTTCTACACTAGCTGCTATACCTGGAACCTACTTGTAGATTCTCTATTTAATTACTTTAGTTTTTGTATTTACCTACCTACTTCTTCTACTAATGATCCTGACTGATGCTAGTAAAAATATGCTATGATCACTAAGTCTTTAAAGCAGTTTTTTAGAACCTTTAATCTTGTACTAAACCTTTCAGAATCTTCTGTATCCTATTCTTATAGCTAACTCGATATTGCTATAGTCAAGACTAATACTGGCAGTCAGAGTGTATCATTAAACTGCTATGCCCTTGTAGAATTCACCCAACCCAGTACTAACTTCACAACATATTCTTACTGCTTTGGTATTCAATTCAAATTCCATCAAGCTGCTATTTCAAATAACCCAGAAAGATAAATTGAAACTATACACCACTGATTTATATGTTTGCCAATATGTATTTTTTTTCTTCAAAATCTGGAAATTCTAATGATCTAGTTGGTTTATCTGGTTTCTCCTCAAAGACTAACACATTTGCCTGATTTTATAAGTTCTAACTCTATTTTATAAGTTTAGTCTTTACAGTAGCACTGTTAAAAGTTCAGGTTACTTCTTTATTTAGAACTTTCAAATAGGCTTCTATCTTTCTTCATTAGTAGGTTTTTTCCTAGATTGTGTTATAGCTATTATCATAAATTCTAGAATATCTGCTTATTATCTAAAATTTTTTTGGTTGCTAGATAAATTACTTAACTCTTCAGTTCAGATGTAGTAATTTCAGAGTTAGATAAATTACTAAACAATTAAAAAGATTTTGGGTAATAAGCAGATGTTTCAAAATTTATAATAATAGATATAATAATAATTTATATTGTTATTAATTATCTGTATAAGCAGCTATTAAATATCAGTATGAATTATTGTTAACACAATCTAGAAAAAAACCAGATTATTATTAATTGTTATAGATAATCATAGTCAATCTAAATTTATTAACTCAACTTAGCAAATATTTAAAATTTTGCTTAGCTGGCTAAGTTGGAGTTAATAATCCTAATTGGTTAATTAAAAACACATAATTGTAAAGCTGTTTTTATCTGATAAAAAAATTAGCAAATAATTGTCAATTGTTAATTGTCAATAAGTTTTTTATTTTAGTATTATCAGATTACTATAATGTTAAAAATACTGTGATTTGACCTAAACTTAATTAGTTACTATAATTTTTAATATAACCTATTATAAAATTAACTTAACTAAGTTAATTTTTTGAAAACTCAACTTAGCAGGCTAAGGTTAATTTTTTTAAAAAAATTAGCTGACTAAGTCAGCTAAGCCAATTTTATCAACTAATGCAAAATTGATTACAAATACTAAAGATCATTACAGTAAGTAACTTAACAATTGATATATAAGGGGAATTAGAGTATTATAATGAAGCTAAGCTGGTTATATATAAAACTTTTTACTGACCAATCTTAAAACTTTAAATTTTAAACTACATAAAATATAATATATTAAGAATTAAATCTAATAGAAATAAGAAGGCATGATTAACAGTATTAGTACAAGATCATTACTTCCATACATAGTACCAAAAATTGGAAATTCGAAATTACGAGGTATTGTGACAAATTCTAATTTACATCCTTTTTTCACACTTTCTTTTTTTTTGTACTGTGTTAAGTTCTTGTGTAGCTTTTTTTTGAGCAACTGCTTCTCTTTTTTGGATGGCTATTTCTTTTTTTTGAGCAGCTGCCTTTTTTTTTTGAGCGACTACCTTTTTTCTTCATTTAGATTTTGCACTCTTTTGCTCGGCTTCTTTATTCACTTCTTTTAGTTCTTGCAAACTTTTTTCGTTTGTAAGAAGCTGGGCAAATGGGAGTGTCTTTCTTTTTTTCTTGTAGGAGGATAAATCAGATTGATTTTCAGAAGTAACTTGGAAACTACTAGCTTGCGAATTATGAAAAGTAGAGTATTTAAAGATTGAACATAAAAAACAAATTCCTGGATTCTTATAAGTATCTAGTTCTTCGCTTATTAATGCTATTTGGGTCTTAAGTGATTCATTTTCATCCTTAAGCAATGCATTTTTTTCTACTAATTTAGTTACGTTTAACCATGTAGGATGAAAATGAATTGACAGATGAGAACAAATTGGCTGAGACGCTAAACTTGGATTTGGGTTAATAAAACATTCAGTTGATAATGAAGGGGCTAAAAGGTTAGGGTCATTAGCATTTGAATTAAGTGGCCATATTCCTGTCTTTCTATAAGCATTACAAATAGCTAGTGGTGTATAAGTTTCAAAAAAGACAGGGCCAAGGACTTTCACAAAGATATGTTTCATTACTATCATGCCATCATTGTTTTTAGTATACTTATTAGACATTTTGCTATATTTTTCTTTTAACTTCACAAAGAGAAGTTCTGATGGTTGCAAAACATAGGTTGTATAAGGTGGAAGCGCATAAAGCATAATTCTATTTCGATGACAAAAGTCAGTACTTGTGTAATTAATATGACTTTTGTGACCATCTAACATTAATAAAACTAGACGAATTGGTGAAATTAAACTAATGAAATGTTCAAGATACATTTGAAAAAGGTCTTCATGCATATATTCGGTTTTGGTAAAACCTATTACTGTTCCAGAAGGTGCACCTTCTAAAAGGCCAAGAATTGCGTGAACACCTTTATAAATGATCAAAGGTGGAATGTATGCTCTCACTGCTGATATCGTTAGTACTAGGAAAATATGTTCATGAGAATTCCTATGCAAAACCTTGTGAACTTGGCATGCATCTTTACGAGCTATGACTTTCCTGGATTTGGGAACAAGGATGAAACCAGTTTCATCCATGTTCCAAATCTGCACAGCAGTAAGGGAATTCTCATGAACAATTTTTTGAAGTTTTTCAAAGTGATCATTAATTATTGTTGCATTTGCCTGTTGGGCATGTGCCTCTGTTAATTCTTGGGGAGTACAAATTGATAGTTCAGTATGGTCTCTCATGAAGTGTTTTCACCAGTCATAGCTAAGCCCTTTGTCTCCAAATGGGTGTTTTCACTTGTTTAGTTGCATAATCTCTAATATGCAATGATTGATCCTTTCTTTGTCAGACCAAATCCAAGTTTTTGTATATTAATGCAGTAGCCGGCAAGCTGATCCTCTTCTTGTTTTGTAAAAATAGTTGATGGTCTGGGACAACCAAGAGGGCCATCATTTTTTGCGACTCGTCGAAGCATAGCTTCAGCAAGCCCAAATTCGTTTGCTACACTATTTAGGCTTGGTTGTTTCGAACCAACAGGATAATTATTTAACTTATCAAGAGCTATACTAATAGTATTTTGTCTGTTAATATATGAAACTTGAGGCATTTTTATGTAACAACTAATAAATGTAAATTTATTAATAAGAACAAAGATAAAATGACAAATAATAAAGTGACGACATGAAATGTGATAAAACATAGTAAAACAAATTAAACATGATCAAAATTAAATAACATGCCAAATTTTTTTATTTTATATGCTGTTTGTGTTGCATGAAAATTTTTTGATATTATTTTGATTTTTTATGTATGCAGGTTCATCATATTTGATGCATTCGTTCCCAATTCTCAGATCAGTCCAAGTTTAGTTGAATTGATATAAATTACTCTAAAAATAAATAAAATAGATTAATTACTTTTATTTTTGTATTATAGTTCGTAGTTACTCATGATAATGATTAGTTTTTTTCAGTTCGTTGCTTGCATATTTATTAATTTATCACAATTCTAAATTCGTCATAATACCCTGATTCTCCTTATATACAGTTCAAAAATATATTATAAATAAATAGTACAAATTATATCTTATATAAAAATAGATCATTACTCAATTGATTCTGGAAATTTCTAAAGTATAATTGCTAACCAATCAAATTGAAGATTGGCTATTAAGCAAAAAAATTTTTTTTTACTTTATTTTTTAAATTATTTTTATTTTTTTTTATTAATTTTAATCTAATAATTATAATACTATATTGCTGTATTAAAAATCTAACTATATACAATTTATTTACTTCATTTTTTTAAATACATTTTATTTTTTATTTATTAATTATACTATGTTATGAATATATCAAACTCATGCTATGTCCTAAATCAACCAACTTTTATTTTAAATTTGTCTATTATTTATATATTTATTCTGAATCTATCTAACTATTATACTATACTTGTTCCAATTATTGTGCTAAGTTTGTTTACTAACATGCTATATTAGTTTCTATATTTGTTTTAATTATTATACTACATTTGTTCTAAATCTATCTAACTATCTTGCTATATCTATCTATCTTAACTATAATATTAATATTTGTTCTTACTATTATATTACACTTCATCTTAATTATTATTAAGTTCAAACTATTGTGTTATATTTGTTTTACCTATTGCACTATGTTTATTCAACTATTATACTTATTTTAACTATTATATTTATTTTAACTATGCTATATTCATTTCTATTATATTATGTTCATCTAATTATTGTGCTATGATTTTTTTTACTATTATATTACATTTATTATTATTATTATATATGCTACATTTGTTCTTACTACATTTATATGCTATATATTCATTCTATTTGTATTAGTATACTACAAAAATATGTAGTTTTCTTTTTTTTATTACTTGAAAATATATAGAAATAAATATAAATTTATATTCTTATTTATCTTTTTGTAGATGACTTACTTTGCAGAATTATTTGGGATTGTTGAGGTTTGTTATCTTTATTATATATTTATATATCATTTAGTAATAAATAAATATATAAAATAGGATGTGGTAACCTAGTGAAGTGGTCAGGTTGTTAACCTCCAAGTGGTAGATTGGGTGTTTAAATCCCATCGATGGCAAAAATTTAAATAATCACTTATATAATATTCATATTATAGCAACTGTTACTAATGATTAGATTAGGATACCTATAATGATAGTCATACTAGCATGACTGGCAAGTCATAGGGCATTTGTGCAATGTTGGAGTTATACAGAAGAATTCAAACCAACAAATCAGGCAGTGCAAACACTAGATAAGTTTTTGTGGCTATATAAATCTGTTGAAATTGAATAACAAGAAGTTTATTTGAAAAGACTTGAATAGGGAGATAGCTGAATGTTTGATGGCTCTACTGTAAAGGCTAATCTGAAAAAATGAATACCAAGGTCTAGTACCTGGTCATAGTAGCCAAATAAGCAAGAACCTCTAGATTGGAAGTCTTAGAGATACTACTAACCAGACTGCTAGAATAAACTAGAGAAAAAGGATATTAGACTAATATGATATACTGATAAACTAATTGTAATTCTATATTGGCTATTTCAATTGGAAGTTTAATAAAAAGGCAGAAGAAAAAGCAAGAGTATACTAAACTACTAAAGTTATTCTGTAAAATAGATGCTAAGGTCTAAGTAAACTCTACAAGGACATAGTGGTTTAATGGTTAACCCTGATCACAAATGTTGGTTCTGCTATAGCGATATCTAGGTTAGCTGTAAAAATAAATACAGAAGGCTCTAGGAAATTTACTTTAAGGATAAATTAGTCCTAAGGTTGAAACAATAATCTGGGCATCTGGGTATAATCCAATAAGTTAACACAAGTTACAGGTTTAGAGAGTTTAAAGTGAAACATCTAAGCAAGAATGTTAAGTATAGCAATTGGTAGAAAACCTTTAGGCAAACTCCTTAAATAGGTAATATAGAAAAGTTACACATATAGCCAATTGTATGCTTTTCTGTAGTAGTTCATTAAACCACAATACCAATAAGTAATTAATAAAAGTCAAAAGACCAAAGAGGTCATCTTAACATCAAAAAAAAATATATATATAATTTAGTAAAACTCTAGCCTAAATACATGCATAAAAAAGAAGAATAATAACTAATCAAATGCATAAACTTGTTTGTAGATTCTTTTAGAACCCAATTTCCAAATTTGATATATTCTCAGACTGTATATATGGATTATATCTAACTTGTTAATTTATCTTTATTAATATATGTATAAATATTAATTAAATAAAATAAATTAGTATTTGTAGTCTATTTTGTATTAGTCAATAAAATCAGCTTAACTGATATAGTCAATTAATTTTTTTTAAAAAAATCAACCTTAGTCTGCTAAGCTGAGTTTTTAAAAAATTAACTTAGTTGACTTTATATTAATTATAATAAAAAAAATATCTAAAATTTTTTAAATTTAATTGACTCTAATATAGTCAGCTAAGCTGATTTTTAAATATTGACTTAGTCAAGTTAATAAATTTAAATTAACTACAAATACTAATAATCTTTTATAGTTCATATATATTTATTAATCATTAAGTAATAATTTTTAAATATATATAAATCATAAAAGATCATTAAGTCACTTAATAGTTTTTTAATGCATTTTAAAAAAAATTGAAAAGATTGTTAAGTAACTTAATAATCTTTTTTAATCTTTTAATAATATATTAAAAGACTATTAAGTGACTTAATGATCTTTTTTAATCTTTTAATGATTTATTAAAAGACTGTTAAGTGACTTAATGATCTTTTTAATCTTTTAATAAATTATTAAAAGACCATTAAGTAACTTAATAATTTTTTTTAATTTTTTAATAAATTATTAAAAGACCATTAAGTAACTTAATGATCTTTTTTAATCTTTTAATGAATCATTAAAAGACTATTAAGTAACTTACTAATTTTTTTCAAACTTTTTAAGATTTATTAAAGACTATTTAGTGATTTAATAATATTTTCAATTTTTTTAAAATTTATTAAGTGACTTACTGATCTTTTAATAATTTATTAAAAGATTAAAAAAGATTATTAAGTTACTTAATAGTCTTATAATAATTCATTAAAAGATTAAAAAAGATCATTAAATAACTTAATGATCTTTTTCAATTTGCTAATAAATTATTAAAAATGAATATATATTGGTATTTGATAAATTTGGTTCTAAAAGAAATAAAGATAATAGAACATATGCAAATTGCAAGCAATATAATACATCTTATACTTGGTGTCAAACATGTATTTTCAGAATAGTGTTTCAAGTTGATGCTAATTAGCTAGTTGCCAACTATAGTTGCAACTAATCAACTTTTATATCATATGACTAAATTTGTTAATTAGCCAATTAAATAAAAAAAATTAGCATAAGTTAGCCTAAACAGACAGAATATCTCATAATTGAACAAATTAATAATTCAGTTGTTTATTTGTTTTTAAAAATTTTCAAATTAACTAGTTGAAAAGTTGTCAACTAGTTGCTTTTTCAACTAATGTTTGAATCACTACTTCAGAAAACAATACAAGAATGGACAAGTGAAAATAAAAATATCAACAATTGCATTAAATAATTTCAACTTAAAGCTATGAAATATGAAGATGTAATCAAATAGATTTCTTTTAATAGTTTAGTTAATGTTTAAAAGAATATTAATAGATTTTTAGTAATGTGGTTAAATAAAATGCATTATGTAAATTATGAAAATATATAGTCACATTTACTATTATATAAAGTAAAAATTAAAATATTAATATGAATATAAAATAATTTAAAAGTAAGTTTATATACTTATAAGACCAGAATATTATATTACATCTTATCATTTGTAAAAAAGACTTATTGCCAAAGTTAGTACCTAATTATAATAATTTATCAAAGTTAGTTCAACTAATAGTTAAGTAATTAATATAATTAATTATATAATATATAGTTAAACTCATTTTGTATAGTTTTGAATCTCTAATCAGAAATATATTAATTTAATATCAATATTAATATAGCATACTATACAATTATTATACATTACCGATTATAGTACTTTAGGTACTATTGAATAAACTATTCAATTTATTAAATTGTACTTGCCCAAGTAATAATTATAAAGAGCACTATAGTATAATTAAGAAGTTTGTTAAGTTAGCAACTAATTATTAAATTACTAATAATTTAAAAAAATTTTGTGATCAAAGTATATTAAATAACAACTAATCATGTAAAAAATTATATAAATTTAACAATATTTTTATTTATTTTGTATATTCAATAATACTCATAATACTCATTTTGTTTTTACCTTATATAATTAATATTTCTTTCTTTTTATAATTATTTATTATACAGTTCTTTATTCTATTATTTTTATTTTGTTATTTATATTTTATTATATAAAAAACAATCAAAAAAAAATAAAAATAAAAGAAATTTGTAAAGTCATATAATCTTAAAAAGAAAAAGACAAAATAAATACTTGCAGTTATTTAATAATTAAAAAAACAAAATAATGGCAATAGATATTACTAGTGCTGCAAATATAGGAAGTTTATCAAAATTTTGACATAAATTTGACTGTCAAATTTTAATATAATTAGTTCAAAATTTTGATTTAAATTTGATTTTGAATTTTAATAAAATTAAGATTATTAAGTAACAGATCAAACTAATTATATACTGTTTAATTAAATATATACAAAACTAAAATTACTAAAATTTAATATAAATTTGACAATTTTATGTATACAAATTATATATAAATTTTTCTATTAATCAATATGACAAAAATATATTTTTTTGAATTTTTTTTGTATGCTAGTTTATAAGGTTCAGGTACAAATCAGTTCAAAAATTTGATGAACTAGTATTAATCAATTATGATTAATTAGAAAAAAGTTTTTAGTTCAAAGTTTAATATTGCATAATCATTTTCCTTCCTCATTTATTTCAAAATAGAACTTTGTAAAACTATTAAATACTGGTTTATACTAGTACACAAATGCTAGATAATGTTTGAATTTATTATTATTAATATTAAATGTATGCTGAATAAAATATTATATTTGACCAACATATGTATTATAAGAAACTTCATCTTGATTAATAAAATTTACTATTATAAAGAAGCTTCTTATATGTCAAATTGACATAGTTAACTCAAATATTTCTGAACCAATTTACAAATAGCCAAATTGATTCTTAAATAGATTAATTAATATCAAATTTTTATTTTTATTACTACTAAATAGTATCTAGAATGAATATTAAAAATAGACTGCCAAATAAAATTTCAATAATAGATTTAACATTCATTATATGAATTTTTAAAAAAATTAAAAATTTTCTAAGAAAATCTTCAACACTACTAACTAAACTTGTTTTAATGCTTTTTGACATTTGGAAAAACCTTTATAACTCATCAGTTTCAAACTGGTCTGTTGCTGCTAAGCTTTTAGCTGTTTTTTTTGCTAAAAGCGAATCAAGCTATTTTATAATATCTGTTTGATTAATTAGATCATTAATCATAGAGTTTTGCATAAGCCAGTATATTGATTCTAGTTCAATTTATCAATAGCTATTTGGAAGTAAACCAAGGTAACTATTCATTCACTCAAATAAAAAGCACCAGAATGCATAAAGTAGTTCATAGTTAAGGCAGCATTAATTAATATGAAGTGCTAGATAAAGATTTAGGATAATATATTTTTTATTATATTCTTTTTTAATTTGTTTAATAAGAAGAATAAACTGATTATATGCCTCTTTTAGCACAGTTATATCAATAATTTTTTTTTTAAATATTAAGATAAATATTTGTAATCTAGGATTTTATTGATAGTATATTTGGCTAATGATTGCATTACAACCATAAAAGACAATCATAAAGAGAATGTACAACTAGCCACTTGTACAACTTTAGTCATTGTTTAATTTAAGTAGTCTGTCCAAAGGTTCTACACTAGCTGCTATATCTGAAACCTACTTGTAGGTTCTCTATTTAACCACTCTGTTTCCATATTCACTTACCTATCTTTGCCTACCAATAACCTCAGCTAATGTCAGTGAAAATATGCCATGGCCACTAAGTCTTTAAAGCAGTTCTTTGAAACTTTTAACCTTGTACTAAACCTTTCAGAATCTTCTATATTCCATTCTTACAGCTGATCTAGTATTACTATAGCTGATACCAACACTAGCAGTTAGAGCATACTATTAAACTGCTATGCCTTTGTAGAGTTTACTCTAACCTCAGTACTAACTTCATAACATATCCTTACTACTTTGGTATTCAATTCAAGTTTTACCAAGCTGTGATTTCAAATAGTCCAAAAAGGTAAGTCAAAACTATACACCTCTAGTTTACATGTTTGTTGGCATGTACTCTTTTCTTCCAAAATCTAGAAATTCTAGTAGCCTGATTGGTTCATCTGGTCTCTTCTCAAAGACTGACACATTTACTTAGTTTCACAAATTCTAGCTATGTTTTATAAGTCTAGTCTTTACAGTAGCACTGTTGAAAGTTTAGGTTATCTCTTTACTTGAGTCTTTCAAGTAGGCTTTTATCTTACTTCTTTTGGTTCCTATAATTTATATGGCTACAAGAACTTATTATAAGTTTGCACCATCTGGTACTAGTTTGTATTCCTTTATATAACTACAGATCTTGTTCTAAAGAACAATATCATGTAACTGTTATACAAATGCTATGTGACCTGCCAGTTATGCTGGTGTGATATAGGTAACAGATGTCTTATCACAATCAATTGCAAGAGACAGTTAACTATAACACAGAGAGGATTTTCAAATTTTTTGTCAATACTGAGATTTGAACTCTGAACCTGCCACTTGGGAGTTAACAACCTGACCACTTTACTAGATTATTACACCCATTATATTAATAATTTGACAGACTAAAATTGTACAAATATATACAAAATTTGTAATAATTCTTTAATCCAATGTTGAAAGATGATTCTACAAACAGAGTGTTGTATAAATTAAGATAAATATTTTCTATTCATCAGCTATAAAATTGGCAAATCCCTTACTACAGTCTACCTTTTTTAGAATTTGGCCAATATAAGATAAAACTTGAATTTTTGAATTTGCTTTAATTGGCTTGTATTTAATTTTTTCTGTTTAATCTATAATTATTTTACAATCCATTTTGCAATGCCTAAAAATAGGCAATGCATTAGGGCAATAGCCAAAAACCAAATCAGATTAAAATATAACAATTGAAGTAACTCAGACCACTAAATATATGTAGGTTTTTTATACTGTTTTCTATCTAATTTAGTAAAGCATCTTTGTTATTGTTTAGCATCTTGTTGATATTAGGCTAAGTCATGTTCGATAAACTATGTATCCATATCATTTATGTCTTTAAAATAGTAACACCTATCTTTAAATTGTGTCTTTTTTTCATAATGATAGCAGACTACTAATGATAAGGTATAACTATAAAGCTTTTGAGCTACAGATATATTACATGAGCATAAAATTAATACTGCTTAGATTATCTTATCAGATAGGTTCTCAAAAGTTGAAATTTGAACATCATCTCAAAATTAGCATAGTTTATTAACAATTGTGCAAGATAGTAGTTGATATAGTGTAAATAAACTTTATTTAGATCTGATAAAATGACAAGAATTATTATATTTTTAGCTTTAAACTAAAGTTCTCTTTGCAAGTTAAAAATAGTCATATAAATTATATCAGTAGTATACTAAGTTCCATCAAATAGCTAAAACTAGTCCAAATTTAATATAAAGCCAAAATGATTGTCTGTTGATTCTTTTATAAAAAATTAGCCACCAATCAACTTCTTATCAATAAATTCTTTTCAAATTTGATCATCATAAATATCAGAAAGTATATTTTTAAAAACAATACAATAAGTTCATTTTTAACATAATTGTTCAAAATTAGAATGCATATATATTTTTTCAAGTTGGCTTTTAATTTTTTTAAAAGGATAAAGCAAAATCAGTTTATTAATAGTATCTCTTAAATACCAATTTTGTATTGCTAATGCCAAATTATATATAACTATTTGCCTAAATCTGATTATATTTAGAAATTTCATATAGTTATATTTTTTTATTTATTATTGTTTTGTAAATTAACAATCTCCTTTTTCGTATATAATTTATTACAACTTGGACAAACTGAATATATTATAAAATTGTTAATTTTAAGATGTTATCAAAATTTATGCCTTAAGCTTAGAAAATTTTCAAATAAATTTTCATTTCCAAATTTACATAATAATTGATGAATATATTTAACCAAAACTTCAGTAGCCTCTTTAGACACTTTAAATTGGCTTTGAAATTTTAATAACCAAATTAATATATCATTATAAATAGATAATACTCTAGAGCTAGATTGAAATTTTTTATAATCAATATTCAGTGCTGAATAATCTTCGAATTTATTAATATAGCTATATTAAATGCTTTTGGTTAATTCTTCAGATAATGAATTATTATCATTACTATTATTGTAATTTAGTATAATATTATTATTACTGCTTTCATCTTTTAAAGTAACAACTGATTTTTTTGTATTCAAAATAGTTATTTTAGCCCTTGATGTTTGATGATGTTTTTTTGATAAAAATGATAA
Source organism: Cetraspora pellucida (assembly GCA_910591915.1). NCBI lineage: Eukaryota > Fungi > Glomeromycota > Glomeromycetes > Diversisporales > Gigasporaceae > Cetraspora > Cetraspora pellucida. The sequence goes on from CAJVQA010001813.1 coordinate 21,452, forward strand.
GTTATTTATATCAAGACTAAATAGAAGTTCAATATTATAACTAGAAAAATTTTATTATTTGAACATGATAATTGTTACCAATTGCTAAGTTAGGCCACTTAATTCTGAAGCTATTCAGGTTGGTTTCCTTAACTCATTTAATCTTGTTTGAGGCAATTATTGTCTTTGTTGGCCAGTAGTTAAAGAATATTGTTGTTTTGTATAATAGTCAACAAGTTTGCTATTACATTTTTTGCAATGGCATTTAACACTTATATGTGTTCTATAGGTTAAAGTAGATGGTAGTTAAGTAATCGAAATAGAAGGATTAGATTGATGAGATGAATTTTGCCTAATATTATTTAAACTATCTTTTGCACTTTGTTTTTGAGACATTTTTAGTAAATTGTAAATTAATAAGTTACTATTGTAAGCAACAAGTTGTTTTTTTGTGAAAATTAGCACCTATTTATAAGAAAATTATTTTATATTATTATTTATTATAATATGCTTTAAATTGGTACTTTATTATAAGTCAAATGTGGTTCAATTTTTATTATAAAGCTAATTATAATATAATTTAATTTAATACTTTATTATAAGTTAAGTATAGTTTAATTTGTTATTTAAAGCTAATTATAGCATATTTTAATTTGATACTTTATTGTAAAGTTGAATATAATTCAATTTTTTATTGTAAAGCTAATTATGATGCATTTTAATTTGATACTTTGATTATAAAATCAAATATAACATGGGTTTTATTATAAAGCTGATTATAACATACTTTAATTTGATACTTTATTATAAAGTTGAATGTAGTTCAATACTCAAATATGGCTCAATGTTTGTTTATAAAGTCAAATATATGCTTTAATTTAATATTAACTATTATTCAATGCTTGATTATAAAGTCAAATATAGTTCAATTATTGATTGATACTTAGATATGATTTAATATGCACTTCAATTTAATATTAAATATGATTTGATACTTGATTATAAAGTTAAATATAGTTCAATTATTGATTATAAGACTAATTATAATGCACTTTAATTATATAGAGAACTAAATTAATGATGGCCAGACTCAATATACAGAGCAGGCTATAGTATACTTCATAGCTATGAGAGTCAAGCATGCAGTGAACAAATCTACAAAAGAATATTCTACTTTCTTGAATCCTATTTCATCATCAAATATCAAGAAAGCACTGCAAGAACCAATTTACAAGATATTATATAATTCAGATTCATGCTATAACCAATAGCTAGCATGTTTAAATCTACCTTTACTTCCACATCCACAAACACTCAATTTATTTTTAAAACACATCCATTAATACAACTTTACACAATATAATAATTTTAGCTATGCACTAAGATTAGCAATCAAACTTGACTATAGTAAATGCTATATACATCTATCACATATGTCTCAACCCTTATCTGATTACTTCTTCTCATATCTATCAGGTTATATCTATTATTTATTTATACCTATACCTTCTAAATTCTCTCTAATAAACAATAATACATTAGATACTAATTTATTATAAAGGATAATGAATTAGACAACACTTATTCTCAATTATTAGGAACTATCTTAGATGGCTATGATGAAACTACCATAGCTAATTGATACTACAACAACATCTAATTTAATATCTGCTATACCAAATTTTTATTTTATAATCACATATTACTACTTCCTCATCCTCAAACTATTATTACTTTTTTACAACATATTTACAGCTTTGACTACTTATCTGATAACTTATATGTCTATATATTAACTATCTCTATTAAAAATAATTATAGTGAAGCTTATGTCTACCTTCCATCTGAATCCAAACTCTTACCTAATCATTTTATCTTACTAGTTCAAGCCATTTGGCACTATCCAAATATCTAACTAAAATCAAATATACTAACATTAGTTTTCTCTATACCAGCACCTTCAAATCATCAGTTTTTCTTCACCTCTTATCTATTTCAAAGACCAGAACCTCCAAAATATCACAGCTTATATTTACCTTTTTCTAATTATTCAATACAAACAAATTCTAAACCACTTAAATTATCAATTTGCACATATAATATATGAGGCTATAATGGAGACCTAAAACAACAAATCTGAAAAGACTTCTGCCTTTTTAACAATCTCAAAATTATTAGTATTATAGAAATTAAAATTGCTGCAAATAACTTTATAACTAAATTACAAAAATCTAAACATTTTACTTACTTCTGGTTCTGTACTAATAATCCAAAAGCTGGCATAGCTATTATGATTCATAAGTCTATTAAATGCTACATTCACAAAATCCTACTCTTTTCTGGATATAATATTGCAGTAGACCTTTTCTTCAAACATGACTTCAAGTTTAGAATTATTTCAATTTATTTATTATGTGATAACTCCTAACTTAGACTATTAGTACAGAATACTATTATTCAATAGATTCAACAAGTTATCATTCTAAATATACAACCCATTATCTTAGATAACTTTAATGCATCTGATTACCTTACCCAATCCTCTTCAATTAAATACAAACTATTCTATTTTCTTCAATATAATAATTTAT
>CAJVQA010001814.1:0-24011 GCA_910591915.1 Cetraspora pellucida
TATTGTAAAATAATTTTTTTATATGCTGCACACCGGGTGAAGGATCAGTCGTGTAACATCGACGGTTCCTCCTGTTACCATGGCTACAAACATATTAATCCAAATTTTTATATATATAATTTTTTTAAAAAAAAGCTGGCTGGTCTGGTCTGTTTAAAAGCTTCATGTTATTAAATCTGTATGGTCTTAGCAGTAATATATTACAAATGATAAAAATGCCATCAGATCTATTAACTTTATTGTAAATTTTAGAAATGTTGTTATTGACCATAATGCTTCCAAATGTATAAAAAGTCCTACTATTCTCTTGTAAAGTAGCATTCAACAACTCGACAATAAATAAAGAGTAATCATGTCATCATACACGAATGATTCGAGTATTTTATTGAATAAATAGTACACTTGTTATACGACTACTTCTTTCATAACTGTAGATCACTTGAATCCTCTTAACGTGCAACTGCAATATCCTTGTATTTTACTTAAGCATAACACGGCAATTGTTACCGAATCTTATCCATCGCTAAAGTAGTAATAGTTATATCCTGGACAGTTTGATATAAGTGGAATTTTGTGGTAAGTATGATCTGCACGTAAGCAGTCGAGTATACTTTACTGCAAAAATTCGCTTATATCCAACTACACAAGAAATAACCGACTTATCCCCTACCATCTATGTAACATAACTTTCATGTACTTATTTAGAGCGAAACCTTTATTTTGTGCATTGCTTTTGACATTTAAGATTCAGTAAGATAACACTCAATTACCTAAATTAAATAGATATATGTCTAGTAGGCATAAATACATGAAAAAAGATTACATAGATAGGGTTGGCCAGGGATAAAATTAGTTATACCGGACTTATAAAGGGTAGTTCTGGGTGTAACAACAGCCAAGAACTGGTTGTCTCTTATGGCAAGTTCTTTAGAAATTAATTATTGAGAACTTTCATCGCCATTAGTATTTTCAATTGATCTAAATCTATAATTACAAAGTTTCGTGCTATATATGTCGCATCTGAAGTAGCGATTTATCTAAAGTAGCCACTTTATATATCTAAAGTAGCGCCCTGGCTAAATTATAACCTAATGCATGCTAATTTCAGGGGCTTAATTTTAGCCAGGCGCTACTTTAGACGCAACATATACATATGTATAGTCCATTACATTAATTTTCAAATTATATAATTCAATAATTGAGTTATTTTAAACATAGATGTAATGAAAAGAAAATACAAATAGTGTGTTTAATCTTAAGATTGACTTATCTTTACTACCTAAGACCAGATCAACTTGATTCAAGGGTTTACATTACATCCCTCTCTTAAGAGGGATGGAGTGGAGATTTCGAAACCAAATTTTTTTTTAAAAAAAGTATATTTAAACTGAGTATTGTAGACCACCGAATCCAATTGATTCGGCCTAATATATATTATATACGTACAGTACATAGTATAACTGATAACATTCTATTACGTACTATACTGAATATCTAACTTACAGGCATACTCAATGTATTTATATACATTTCACTTGGACTTGAAAGAGATTTTATATTTATTTAAAATTAAAGCGGGATGATTTACTTGAACCTGAAGCAGACGCAAGTAAACCTAAATAGCATAAAATGGACAAAAAACAGGTTTACTTGAATCTAAAATGGTTCAAACAGGCCTTTATTATTTGTTATAAAAGTGTATTGATTTTGAAGCAAGTATCAATATGAAAATTACATCCAAAAATAAGTGCCCACAGCGATATTGCTAAGGGTTAAAAAAAAACCATCCAAATTATTTCAAAATTATTTTTCAAAGTTAATATATTTTATAATTTTTACTTAAATACGAGCTTAAACAAAATTCCCTAAAAACGATAATTAACAAAATACTTTCTGATATTAAAACAAAAGATATATGTAAATTGTGTTAAAAATTTCGCGTAAAATTTGCGAAAGTTCTTACAATATTCTTTCATAATCTGGCTCTCAATCCAATTCTCATGTCTCTTAATATCTCGCCTAACAAATAAACCAACATTCATTAATTTTTATAATTTATATGGATCTCATGCAAAATTTCAGTAAAAAATAATTACCGCGATTGTCGGTTTCATTAAATCTAGCCCATTGACTAGCAATAGGCGCATACAAAACGCGTGGATCAACACCCAATGTATCAATAATTTTCATACTTAATGGTGCCAATTCTGCAACTAATTCTCGAATCAATGGTTGTACCTTTGATGCTGTTTCAACTGAAATTAGATTTTTGGTGATATACCATGCAAGATTTGTGTCAATTATATTAAGTGCATAAAGACAGCCTATATTATGGACTAGCCAACTAAATTTTTAATAGAGGATATTGAATATATATAATGGCAAGTTACTGTTGAACAAATAATAGACTAAAAAAAAAAAACTTACTGGGAGCCACCTTTAAGTTTTTGAAGTGTAAGAACAACTTGTTCTAATACTATTCTATGGCCGTGTGCTTTAGCTAATGCCTGGACTGTATCTGATTCCCGCAACATCCAAACTTCGAAAATGGATGACCCTTTAGCAGTATTCATGGCCATGTTGGTACTTAGCTTTATATTATAAATGTTAAAAAAATTAATGTATAGTCGTATAAATGGGATTATTACTATAATTGTTCGGAGCGAAGTGTAATATACTCGATATAGATTTAAATACCGTATTTTAGCGAAATAACGCGCATGCGCGTTATTAGCTCAATTTAGACCACAATTCGAAATTATACCTCAACGCGTTATTTCGCGAAAATATGGTATTTACTTCGCCCAATAGATAATTAAATGTTTTTCAGGTAATTAGCGTTGACCATAAGATAATATCAACGCTCCGAATATGAACAATACCGGTTTCCTAGTGATTATTGTTAGAGAATAATTTGAATGATAATTACTTCTTTGATTAATGCTTGTTCCCTTAGATTAAATAATTTTAATTGATTGTCTAAACTTCTTATATCCCATCTTTGCGCATGTTCGGCACCAGGGATACGTGGTAATTTGAGAGCACCAGATTGGACATCAGCTAACAACTCCTTAGAAACTTATTTTTTATTATAAACCACATTTATAAAAAAAAAAAAAAAAAGATTTAAGATTTCAACCTACAATATGAAATAGATTAAATCTAAAATTTTACATACCTTTTTGCATTAAAACACTATTATCTCCCTCAGCTGTCATACCAGCATGAGAGAATCCAATGAAGCTACCAAATCTATTGATACTCAAATATCCTTGTCCACCACATCTTTCTCTACATGTAGAAGCCACACGTTCAAAATTCCATGTAACTAAAGGCTTTATCACACAACAAAGTCTAATGACATCATTACTATTCTTTTCGGTCTGATTTTCATTTTATGGTATATGTAATCGTAAAGTATATTTTTTTAAAACGTATTTGTTAATGAGAATTAAAGTAAACACAGTTTCAGATAACTAGCATACCCCTTCGGCCCATCGAACTTTGCAATAATTAAGTCCAATATTCAAAGCAATGGTAGTGGCCAGGAGTGGTATCAAGGCACGTTGTTGAAGTTGATATGTTAAAATTGGCGTGTCACTTTAAACGAGAAATTATCTTTAAACAAGAAATTATGGACATCTTAAATATTATTTACACACTATTTGTTATCAAAGTTTTACCTCTTTCCAGTAGGACCAACTGCCAACCTAGAATTAGCATATCGGAAAGCGATAGATAAACAAGCTTTCCAAAGTAATAAGACAATAAAAATAAATTAAATGAAAAAATTTTTTTTGACAAAGTTTTTTGAATTTAATTTCTTGAATTTAATTCACCTTTAGTTCCACCCAAATTCATAGCGGCTATAGCCAATCTTCCAGAAAGTAATTGATTGGCAACTTTTAAAAATCGACTGTAAATTTTAGATAATAATTTAAGGAAAGATAGTTTAAATTGACAATGCTCTTGATAAGTAAAACAGATACAAACGCTCGGGTTCCTGCGATTGTGCTTGTAAAGTTATTTTTCTCATCAATATCAGAATAACGATTAAGTAAATTTTGGACCGGCACTCGTACCTGTTAATTTAGTATAAAAATAAATAAATAAATAAAGAAGAAGTTCACAAAAAATAATCCACTACTTACGTTTTTAAACCACAGTTTACCTAGAGTGAATAGAAATGAATTATTAATAAGATATGTATATAATAATTAAGTATTGAAGATGACAATGAATTTAAGATAATGCTTGCCATTATCTACGCCGTTACATTCAAATTTGACACCCATATCTTCAATAACTACACCTTTAGAAATTTTCATGCTAGATCCACAAAATGAATGTGAGATTTAAGATGACAAATACATTCAAGGTATATTGAAATAAAAAAATTTCATTACTCTTCTTCTCTAATCCTGACTAAAATTGTATGAATTCCTTCATTTTTACCACGAATTATAATATGAGCAAATACCACAGCCCACTTAGCATGTACTGCAGACTAATAAGAATAAAAATAAAAATATAATCGACGTTACAATAACTCAAGTTATCATTATTTATACAAATTCATATAAAACTCTCTCTCTTTATAGTTAAGTGACTGGATAAACTAATAAAATTTTTGAATTCCATCACATCGAGGGCTTTATATTAGTAAATTCACTATATCGAAAGTTTTATATAGACTATAGTCTTATTATTATAAACCCTCGATACAGTGAAGACTAATTAAAACTCGATATATCGAGAGTAAGTTGTGTAAATATTGTTAAATAATATAAAATATTACATTTGTAATCCAATACTTTTGAGCTAATGTTGAAGGAGTATTAATAATAAATTCTCGCGTCTGTTCATCAAATACAGCAGTAGTCTCCATCTCTACAGCATTGTTTCCATAACCCAATTCTGTAAGAGCAAAACAACCAATATTTTGCAAATTATCAATTCCAGAAAGTAAATGGCGATGACGTTCTGTTCCAAGCTTGATCATAGTTCCACCAAAAAGATTCCATTGAACAGTCATCTAATAAAAGAAGTGTTAGAATAATTATGCATTTATATAGAATTTACAAAATTGAACAATGACAAAATCTACCTTAGTGGCCATAGAACCATCGACCATACCGGCGATTTCATGAGCTGTCCAATAATTAAACATGTAAAAGAAATTTATTTAGTTTTTATAATACATGAAATAAAATAAATAATAAGATTAAATACCAGCAAAAATATTTAAAGGATTTTTTTCAAAATCATAAACAGAAATAAATCCTTGATCAGCCAGTTTTTTTAATCTTTGTAAAGCAATTTCTCGTTCAAATTCTAGAGAAACATTGTAACGTGGAATATAAATTGGATCTTTAGCAACAAAATCAAGCATCGCTTTACGATTCTTATGATTATCATGTTCTAAAAGATGTTTTATGGCAGCAAAATCTTTCGAACTTGGGGCAGCCATTTTTTCCAAGGTTTTGAGAGAGAAAGTTAACGTGAGACAATTTTAATGACCTCGTGCTTTATATTTGGTTATTCTACAACAACGATGTGTCACAATTTTATTAAATGAGTTAATTAAAAAAAAGATTAGACTTTATATTTCGATTATATGATTTTAAAATTGATGATTTTTTATTACAATATTATACAGATTTAACTACGATTTTCGTTCCTCCACAAAATTTCATATGTTTACTCGAAGTGTGCAGCAATGCGCGATGCTGAGAGTTCATTTAGATCTGGCCAATTAAAATTTGACATAATCGATATTATGTATGGGATTATTGTACGTATAATAATCGAATGTAACTGGTCTGGTTCAAATAGTAGCTTCTGTATAACTATCAACTCTAAACCAAGTTTAACAAATTCTAAACAAAGCCACATTACTATATACAATTCTTTTTTAGTTGCCGAATCGATAAATTGGCTTAACGGTACCCGATACTATTTTGTAAAATCGATTTAGGATAGAAAAGAAAATTGGGTACGTACGTACGTATAATGTTTTGAAGCGCAGAACGAGGTTACTCGGGTCGGTTCTTCCAAATCTGATATATCCGATATTTGCGGACGATCTGGTAGAAGTAGTGAATCTAGTGGAAATACAGAACCAGATATAAATAATATCTTTTGATCATTAGCAAAATTAAGTGTGAAAATTCCATGTTCAATAAAAAATTTCCAATTCTTAAATTCTCATGATTACAGTACGTATGTACCTAATTAGGATATATAAGCGCGAAATAACGCGCAGGGGTGTAATTTCGAATTTGGCCTAAACTAAGCTTAATTCAGGCTATTATTCAAAATAACGCCCCTGCGCGCTATTTCGCGCTTATATGGTTAGTAAACAATACAACAGTATCAATCACAGAAAAACTATTTGTAACCATGGTCTTAACGCTTACATATATATTATACATTAATTTATAAAGTTGGATGGATAATAAGAATAAATTTAAATATACGTCGTCTCTAATAGTGATGACTGAAGAATAAATCGAATAATTATTTAAATAAATAATAATGTTTTGTTAGTAGTCAATTATTAGCTCGCAAATTGAGTTTCTTCGATTGATTTGTCAATAATCATGAATGTTTTATGATGAGCTCTAGTTAAGGATCTGAGTACTCTGCTGTGCTCAACAAAATTTCAAAGCACAGATACGAACACGAGAACAAGCATAACGATAAGAACGGTCTAGATGTACTTTAGTGTTTACAGAATGAAGTGCACAACTTAAAAAATTATAAATATTTATGTAGACACAAGTTGGTGGGGTATTCGGTTCAACTATGTTTGACAAAGCTATATAAAAATCAATTATTATTACATTAAGGATTTTTTTTTTTGAACTTAGTAATCAGATAGCGATCAGGATTATTTATGACTTGCATGTCTTTAGATGTCTAGGGCGAATCGCCTTACTTTTTCGATTATTTTAGTATAATTCTATCCTTAAACATGTTTATAAAGTTACGTTGAAATTTTTTAGTGTTAATATTTAAATTTCAAGTTGACTCTTTACAAAAATTCTGTTTCATATTGTGAACGATTCAAAGAAAGATGTCTTCGTTACAGCAAGAAAATTTAATACTAGAGCATAAAATTTTTTAACGTAACTTGTTATAAACGTGTTTAAGAATAGATAATGCTAAATTAATCGAAAAAGTAAAGCGATTCGCTCTAGACATCTAAAAACATGCAAGTCATTTTTTTTACTATTAAAGCATATATATACAAAGATAAATAAACCCGATCACTATCCTGTACCGCATATAGTTTTGTCAAACATAGTTGACCGAATACCTAACGAGTCAAGAACTTTTGTGTATATAGTTCAAAGGAGCCTATACTTAAAAGTACGTAAATAAGTACTCTGTGTGAACATATGAATATGTGGTAACAAGCAATTGCAATACCGATTTTTTTTCTAATAGATTTTTATTATTACATTTTTCTTGCGTTATACTTTTATTAGTAATGACAATTACTATACAATTCCATAATATTTCTTAGCATATCCGCGAAATTGTTAAAATTCAATTATGGAATACTGAGATCATTAAGGATTTATTTTACTTCGGATGTTTAAGGATTAGTTTAACCAATCCTAAACCACTCGAATTGACACGAATCCTTAACTATCTCGAGATCTGGCGATTGAATTTTAACGATTTTGAGCTTGCTAGAATCCTCTCATCGAGATGGTCATTTTGATAGTAAAAGCATCAAAACAGATTGGTGGATTAAAAGTTATTCGCTGCCAAATATTTTGGAATTTTTAATAATAATTCCAAATATCCGGCCTATTCGAGTCTAATAGAATAATTATAAAGAGGGTTATTCATTGCAAATAAAGGCAGACTCATCTTCTCGTTCAATTGAAATAAATTGATCTCCTTCGCTCTATTGCAGTTTGAACATATTTCTATTGCATATTTTTGCTTGTATTGAACATTTTAATGCTTACGGCTCAACAGCTAAATTGGCATCGTGGTAGTAAGTCTCTCCCTTGGTCATAATATTGCACGTGATGTGTGAATAAGAGGTTAATGACTTCTTAAACGTAAAAATTTTCGTTCAAACGATAAGTAGTCCAGATTTTACTATTATCACCAGAATATACCGGTTTATGACTTTTGATATAGTAACGTCATCACGTTTAGATTGAAAGAATATTTAAAGTTTGATAATACAGTCTGTAAATTAAAGTTTTTTATTACATCAGAGATTTACTATGCTAAAAAAGTGACTCTAATTTCGGCGTTTTATACAAGCCTCTTTGAAACTAAACCAATATTTGGTTTGTCCGTACAGTATTTTCAGGCAAAAGTCGTAATACACGACTAATCATATTGTGTAATAATAACATTCATGGACTTGTATAAATATAAATTGATCAGTAAATATTCTTAATACTTGATTAAAAAGCTAGCATGAATAAGCACAAAAGCTAGCATAAATAAACGAAATTCACATAGGTGTGAACTTTTAAATCCAACATATTAAATAGTCCTTCAATCTGTTGTTGATGAATTAAATCTAACATATTAAATAGTCCTTCAATCTATTGTTGATGAATTATAATAATAAGCAATATTCATAAGTTCATGATATTATTTTTAATAGTCCATAGAGTTTGCATATCTATTTTGAAAAGCCTCATATGCTTTGTTTATTCCTCATTCTAATCTGTCAAAAAGTTCACAATAGTCATCATTTAGTAATTCAAGGGCTATAAACAGTTCTTACTCAAAAAATGTATTAAAATTTTCTTTGGGCTCATATAAGTATTCAGTCCACTTCTTTACTTTATCAGACATTTTATGAGCATGTCATCTTCTACTTGAATTCAAGTTATATATCTTTTCTAATTATAAATAATTCATATCAAATGTAATTAAAAGTTATATTTAAATATTTAATTATAACACTATTTGAAAGATAATAAATAAATCAATTTGTGAATTCTGAGTATACAAATTTTTTCTAATAACAAAAAAGTGTTTACATCAATATGATTCTGAATTAGTAATTGATATTGAGAAAAATAATAACCTAATAATTTGTTATAAATATTCAAATCAATTCTGATATTAAGTCTTGTTTTCATTACTTAGATTATATCTATTGCAAAGATATCAGATTAAATAGTTATGACTTATGTATTGTCTTTGTATTTTGTTTATTAATTAAATTAAACAATTGCACTTTTTTTATCATCTGACATATAGGTTATATTATCTGTTATTCATACTAGAAAAAATTATTTTTGATGAATATTTAACATTGAAGTATGTTAATAAATAGAATCAATAATCTTTAAATTTTTGAAATTGATCATAAAAACTAATAGTACTATCTCAGAAATATATAATAAATTTTGATATTAATTTGTAAATCTTCTTGTTACATATAATTATTTTTATATAAGTTCAGTTAAGAATTTAATAATCAAGATAAAAAGAAGTATGTTCAATTTACAAATTTGATCAAAAATCAATTTTCTTATTCAAAATAAGTTGAAGAAAGATCCAATTCATCTTTAAGTATCTCTGTTTCATAATCATCTCTTGGTTTAATTAAATATAATAATGAATATGACCAATCATTCATATTTTTAAAAAAAATTTGTCTGGTAAAGTTGGTGTTGATAATTTGAGATCTTTTGGAAATAATTTGAAAAACAACAGTCATCATAATATCTAAGTTATTATTAACTATATTATTAGTCAGAAGTTCAAATTAATTTCAAAATATTGAAAGAATTGTGAAAACAATATATATAAATTATTTTAAACCATATACTAATTTATTTCTTAAATTTATTTGATTTAATATTTAACTAGTCTGAATTTTTAGTCTTCAAAACAAAAATATGAACTTTTCAATAATTATATTTTACTAATTTCTAATTTTCAAAGATTTTTTTTTAACCAATTTTTCCTTTATTTTTTCTATTTAATTATCATCAATATATACTAGATTGTTGTAAATGACTTGAAATACTTTTTTATTTCATTTGTATATAAATAAATATAATATAAATTTTTAGAATAGGATTTATTTAAATAATAAATTCTATAAATTACATTTTTGTTATAATTATATAAATGCCAAATAAGAGAATCATTGTATATAAAAATCCTAATCTTTTAGAAATTGAATTAATAATTCTAAATTTCATTATCTTAATAACTTAGATAAATCAGTTTTATTTTATTTTTTCTTTTTTATTATTCTCTTTTATTTCTTTTTATTCTTATTCTTTTTTTACTTCTTTTTTCTCACCTCTTTTTTTTTTATTCATATTTTTCTTCTTTATTCTTTTTTCTTTTCCTCAAAATAATCCTTATTTTTTAATAAATATAATCTATAATAATCATTAAAACAATAAATTAATCTTATTTATCATTGAATCTGTGTCATCTTACTAAAATCAATTTTGATAAGTTTTTTGAAAAATTGTATTAATCTTAACTCTAATTCTAAATCTAACTCTAATAACAATAGACAAAATTATTTTATCAATAAAATAAATTTAGTGAATTGAAATAGACTGCTGATATCTGGTTCTAAATATGATAATATTAAAAAAAAGAATAAAATCTTACTATATATATCATTAAAATCAAAAAATATTAAATATCTAATAAATAATACATATATTTTTTTGATTTTTTTTTTTAAGAGATCATATTGTTTTTTAATTAATTTTTTTAAAAAAATAAATGTTATATTTTTTCAAAATATAACTTATATTTATTTATAATCATATTTTATATTTGCATATTTTACCAAAAATTAAAATTTTAATTTAATTTAATAAAATTTGAATTATTCTCTTATTATAGAAACTAAAAAGACCAAATAAAAGATTATACTAAATACATATTTTTTTGAAAAAAAAGAATACAAAGAAATAAAAGTTATTTAAGTATTTCTATAAACAATAAGCATTTCTGATTATATTAATAGGATAAAAAAATTAATAACCTTGATTTTCAATAGTTTTTTTTACATGTGAACTATTAGAATTCTGATTATATAACTGATCTTGATAAGTAGTTAAGTGTATGACTTAGTAGAGAAAGAAATAATATCTGATTGACTAGCATAACATCTTTTATATTCTTCATCTGACAAAACATATTATACTTATTGTCCCTTTTCATAACGATGAGTCAAGTAATTGCAATGAATCACATGCAAATTTTACTTATTAATTTCTAATAAATATAATTTAACACTTTATAAAATATTAATGTTAACTGTTTAAAAAATAATAGGTAAAATATTAAATTAATAATTTCTCTTACCTATAAAACATCATGAAAACACCATAATCAGGTAGAGAACAAGAATTACTAACAATAAACCGTACTTACGTACGTAGCTAAGGTTTTTGTAAAATCCATTGACAATCAACCTCTAACCAATGTTAACTATATATCAGACCAACCTAACTTATCAACAAAATGACGGAATTGGTCTATATCATAATCATGACTCATTCTAAACAAAGCATCTCGTTTCTGGTGTTAGCGCGACAACGTCGCGCAGCTACCTAATTAGCGATTAATAATATTACTGATCATAAGCATGCAAAATTCAGTCGGAATGGGCCGGAATATGCCGGAAGCGATAAAATTTTCCTAAAATCTTTCTAATAAAGCGATAATTATGCATTAAGTTGCCTAAATTCTAATTATGCTATAATATAATTGACTGGTGTTATTGGCCTAGTTCCAGTCTATTCTAATTCAAAACGTTGGTCGACCTGCTAAATGTTAGTTGCACGACTACATGAACTATTCTAAGTATACTGGTACATGTTTTCGAGAGTTACATCCGAGTCAAAACTACGTCATCAGACGCATAGAAGTATAAATCCTCCGCTTTGTTCCGAACAATCGCATGTGCTACAAGTTGTGATGGTAATACTACAGCTATAACGTAACTAGACAGCATCACCGCACCTCTAATGATTATTATTACCTCAAGTTCTGCGATTGCATCTCATAAGCAGAAAATTGTCTGATTGGCTAATAAATTCAATTTAATTTTACATTATCCATACCGATACAAGTTTAGAGTACTTTTTTTTAAAAAACGGAAACTAATCATAATGAAATAAAAAAAGTTGTATAGAAGGTTTCATTAGAGCTGTAGGACTCCATAGGCAAAAATAAGATCTAATCCTCGTCAGTTTAAAAAGTTAGTATAATAATAACTTCTCAAAACCTGATAAATCAACTTATTACTAAGCTAATTTTTTTAAACGAACGAGAATTACCGTATTTTCGCGTAATACCGCCCATGAGCGTTATTCGAATTTTGGCCCGAATTAAGCTTAATTTTGGCCAAAATTCGAAATTGCACCCTGTGCGTTATTACGCGAAAATACGGTATATCTTATTTTTGACTATGGAGTCCTACAGCTCTAATGAAACCTTCTATATGGGGTTTTTTTTTTACTTTATTATGGTTGATTTTCGGTTTTTTTTTAAAGTACTATAAACTGTATAAATAATGTAAAGTTAAATTGAATTTATTAGCCAATCAGACGAACTTCTGACTATGATATTGCATCTATAATCCTGGAACGCCTGATAAAAAATTAGCCGTATGATTTTTCGGCTGATTCGATCAAGTTTATAATTTCGCATAATAGATTAAATATTATAAGTCTGCATACGCATACGTATATTGGTTGAATACAGAAATATACAGTAGTATATTAGCTGGTAAATAATTTAGAAGGATTATCAGTTCAAAACTGCTAACCATTTAGGTGTTAGCAGATCTTCTATTAAGTCGGGTTTTCAACAATTTCAAAGATATGGATAGTTACTTCACAAAATCAAATCAAAATTTGTATTTAAATCAAATATTGATTTGATTTTGCGGAGTACTAGCTATGGATGTGTTGAAAACTTTCGTAACACATTTTCGACAAATATTTGGAATCTTGAGTTACATTTTTAACCAGTTGACAAATTCTTGATCATATCTAACTTTTTAAATATTAGCACCTATTCGTGTACATATGTTTATTCTAAAAGTTTAATTAAATATCTGGTGCCTTTTTTTATATTTTTGTCAAGGTTTATTGGTTGTCTTTTCCATAAATTTTCGTACAAACTAAACACACCAAACATGTTAAGCAATTGTTCAAACGAAATTTTAATAATAATGATAAAAAAATTTATTTGTAGAACAAGTATTACATATAATATAAAAATATATATCTTTTATATACCAATCTTGTCAAAATCAATAATTTATCGAATCGGCCGAAACATCATTCGGCCAATTTTTATAATTACTGTGAGGACTTGGACTCCGTGATAAATTGGTCTTTGATAGCAAAATGGTCCTGTATATTATGTAAATTTTTATTAATAAACAAAGAGCATTTCGGTCATTTTAATAGCTAGAAATATTATCACGATACGTATTTTGGTACTTGATTCCCTTTAAAGTAGGTTATATATTTGTACTACACAGTGATGGTAAGAGCATCGGACGGACACATGAGACATATGGATTTGCCTTGAAAATCATATTGACATTTCGCTACGTATCTAGACAATTTGACCAAAATATCGGTTTTAAATTACATTTAAGAAGTAAATCGCGGTAAAAGAAATTGTTCGAAGTTAATGTAGTTTTTTTATAGGGTTGTCTCCTTCATAACTATATGATTTTTACATATTTTCGGCATTTCGACATCTGAACATTATAGTAGTTTTCCGCCAATTTTTGCTATGAAATTTATACCCTTCAACTGCGGTCTACCACTTTAGCTTTATTGATTCAATAGTTTGTTCAGTAAACTATAGAATCAATAAAGGTAAATGTGGTTACGTAGATCACGTTAGGTAAAATCCGTGTTTAGCTATGTTTTTTTTTTAATATGCAAAAGCGGATTTCACCCTTATAGGTTTCATCCTGTCGTAATGTGATTTACATATAATTACAAACCGGTATTTGGTCCGAATTGTCCTGATCAGGAAATATCAGGAAAAGACCTATATCTTTTTCGAGAATTAGCCAAATGAACCACTTTTTAGTTTAGACCTATTCAAAAGTTTTTGTTTTTATTAAATTCTTTTTAGAATTTAAATATAAATAACTCTGCAATAATTTAATGATTAAGGATTCTTTCTAATTCTACAAGTTTATATTACTTGAAAGAATTCTAAATCACAAAAATTAAATTATTGTTAAGTTATTCATGATTAAAGTTTTCCTAAATTCTATTGACTTCTTTATACGTAATAATCGTAATAATATGTTATTGTTATCTATAACAAGAAAAAATTACCGACTTTAATTTTATAGCGATAGTAGATCGGCTTTTTTTGATCTACAAGTACTGGTATGCAGTAGCTTAAAAATGATACAGCCTTAATGAACATCAAACAACTGAGTTCAATTTGTCATAGTTTCCACGAAACATGCTAATAAAACTTGGAACGTCAGTAAGTGCGATGAAGCACTTGCAGATCCCTAATTCTAATAGGTCTTAATTATATTCGGATATTGTAAATAATATCCAAAATGGATTTCTTTACATTACTGTTACATGTTCAGAAATCCGATAACTTATTTCCAAAAAAAACTAAAGGGTCAAACTTCTTTTTTTTTTTGCTGCTACATTTATGGACGTTTAGCCAATTCGATGTTAAATAGATCTTTATATTACAAATAGCCGACTATATTTTATAACCTAAATGATCGATATACACGTATCGACATCTGACAGTAATTGTCATTGAAAATAAAAAAAAGTCTTACGAATATATAAATTAGTAAATGTAGTTAAGATATTCCAGCAACATTCTCTATAAATGTTTGTAACCGGGTTTCATGCACAAAGACTATCAATATACAAACACTGAAAAAAAAGACTATTAAAAATAGTAACATTTTCTCCAGAATTCATATATGATAATTAAATAAGGATTCACCAATTTCGTGTTTATTTTGGAGATTAATTCAACTCATAATTGAGTGAATACTACATACATACTGTACGTACATGCACATACGTTTTTGATTAACCATATAAAACATAAAAATAATATAAAATGTATCGGTATTACGTACCAAATACCACCATTATGTTGTTAGTATTGGTACGTACATGTCCAATTGTTTAATTGCGTGTTACCAAATAAAATTTGTACATTACCTACCTCTTTCAGGATTTAAATTTCAAAGTTACTTTTTCGTTTTATAAAGTCTTTAAAGACCATATCGCTCCTTTTTCTTAACTATTATCATCGAGGTTCGTGCCTAAAATAGTCTACCGGTAACAGCCAATAAAACGTGAGTATAGCATTTTATTTAAAAAAAAAAAATTTTTTTGATAAATACCTAAAACAAATAATATTCGAATAATATGTATTTCATGTTTTATTTTTTAATTAAAAACATTTATAATTATGTCGATGTTTGAAAAAAACTTTAAGTATTTGTAACATTGGCGACCTAATAGATTCATTTCTTATTCAATAAACACACTCCTACCGAATCATTCCACACCACTCTTTTCGCTTATGAGGTCAGAAACTACATCAGGGATGTCAGTTTCTAGTGCCGCCGCTGCTGCGATGGCCAATTTGGCTTCTCGTATCGCTGCTTTAGAAAATGAATTAGAAACGGGAGACAAAGACACGACTGATAATATCGACCTTGATGATTATATGGATTCTAATTCCCAAAAGGAAAAAACGCATCTTGATGAAAATATTGATTACTATTCAGACCTTAGTTCTCCATCAAATGGTTCTTTAGATAATTTTTCTACTTCTACTTCGATTACTTCGATTTCTCGTCATTCAGATCTTACAAAATCTGATCAAAATTATTCTCAACCCTCGGGTGCACTTGGTCATCTTAGTAGTAGTGGTTCATCAAATTATACTTCTCGTACACCTTCTTATGATGTTAGTCAAAGTAAACATAATACTGTATTGGATGAATCTTTGAAAGTTCAACTTGAGAAAAAACATGCTGAAGAACTTGAAAAGGTTAGACAAGAATTAGAAGATACAAGAAATAAACATTGGAGTGAATTACAAAAATCTAAAAATGATCTTGCTGAACAATATAAAGAAAACGAACGTATAAGACAAGAATTATTATTAAAACATGAAAATGAAAAAGATTTATTAAAAAAATCTCATCAAGTTGAAAAAGAAAAAATAATAACTGAATTAGCAACTATTTCACAGCTGAAAAAACAGACGGAAAGTGATATTAATAAGATAAAAGAATCTTTTGAAAATGAAAAACAATTAATTCTTCAACAACATAAGAAGGAAAAAGAATCTTTAATGTCTGAACATTCTACAAGGTATAGTAATCTATCAAAATCACATGAAGATGTCGAATCCAAAATAAATCAATTAATTAGTCAACATGAAGCAGAAAAAAAAGATTTAGAAAATAAATTATTACTTGTACATCGGTCTGAAAAAGATAACCTTTTAGCTGAAATAAAACAAAATGAAGAAACTCAATCTAAATTAAATGCTCTTCAAATTGAACATGATCGTACTCTCAAAGAATTGAAAGAACTTACAATAAATAAAGATGATGCTAAAAAAACCATCTCTGATCTTGAACGTAAATTGAGTGATATGTCAAATATGGAGGTAACATCTCAAGAGCTTCGTCAACAACTTGATGAAGCAAATAATGAATTATCTAATATACGTCTCAAACTTTCAAGTCAATTAAATGAAAAGAAAAACTTAGAATCTGAATTAGAAAATATTCAAACTAAGTTGAATGATTCAAATGATAAAATTAAAAATTTGGAACTTCAAATTGAAATCATTACGAAAGAAAAAGAAAATAATTCTTCAAAACATGCCAATGAAATATCAACGTTACGTATTGAATTTGACAATTCTCTTAAAAGTGCAACTGAAAAACTTCAAAAAAATCATGATGAAGAGATGTCTGAATTGCATAATAGCTTGGAATCTGCTCACAAGACCGCTCTTGAAAGCCTTCGAGAACAAATGTCTATACAACGTGAAGAACAAATTACTGCGCTTCAAGCAGATCATGATCAAAGAATTAAATCTTTGAAAAAGGAACATGAAGAAAAAACTATGAAACTTGAATCTTTGAAAAAAGGTCATGAAGAAAAAACTACGGAACTTGAATCTTTGAAAAAAGGTCATGAAGAAAAAATTACGGAACTTGAATCTTTGAAAAAAGAACATGAAGAAAAGATTACAGAATTTGAATCTTTGAAAAAAGAGCATGAAGAAAAGATTACAGAATTTGAATCTTTGAAAAAAGAGCATGAAGAAAAGATTACAGAATTTGAATCTTTGAAAAAAGAACATGAAAAAAAGATTACAGAATTTGAATCTTTGAAAAATGAATATGAAGAAAAGATTGCAGAGTTGATTAATAAAAATGAATCTCTTCTCTCAGAAAATGCACTTTGTATTCGAGCGATAGAAGATGCTACCCGTCGTTATGATGAATTGAACAATAAACATATACAATATACTCAGGAAAACCTTGAAATGTCAAGTGATCTTATCGATCTTCGCAAAAAGATAGAAGAACTGGAAAACAAGAACCTTTATTTAGAGAATGATAAAAGTACATTTTCTAATGAAGTAGGCAATATATCTCAGGAAAAAGAACAAATAATAGCAGACCTAAATGCTGCAAAGGATGAGAAACAACAATTACACGAAGAAGGATTATCATTAAAGAGTGAATTAGAAGAATTAAAGGGTGAGCGGGATAAATTGGCTGGTGTTATTAATATTATGAAGGAAGAATGGGAAAAGGAATATCAAAAACTTAAATCGGAAAAAGAACAAGCCGAGACTGAATGGGAAAAACAATATCAAAAACTTAAGTCTGAGAAGGAACAAATTGAAATTGAACTTAATCGATTAAAAGAAAGTTCAAATCAAGAGAAAGAAATAATTAAAAATCGAGAATCTGAAACACAAAGTGAACTTAATCGACTGAAACGTGAGACGAAGGAGATTAGCGAAAAACTCAAAGTTGTAGAGAACGAGAAGAATACTTTATCAAAAATTTGCGAAGAACATCAAGGCAATATGCAGACGCTCGAGAAGAACACTGCCAGTGAACGTCAAACTTGGAAGCAGAAAGAGATGGTACTATTTCAAAAAGAAACTGAAATAAAGGATTTACGTCAAGAATTAGAAACTTTTAATCAAAAGTTATTGGAACTTAGTAAAGAAAAGGCTTTAACGGACAATAAGGTTATTACATTAGAAGACGAAAAGAAGCGTATTGAAGTTGAATTGAACAAAAAATTAGATGAAAATTCAAGGTTATTAGATCAATTATTTAATATGGGAAGCTCTTCACGTTCCGATGGGGAAGATGGCACAAGCTATGAAGCTCTCAAAATGAGATTAGATGATGTCGAAATTGAATCAAGTATGAAAGACTCTCAAATATGCGAACTAGAAATCATCAAACAGAAGTTGCAAACACGCATTGAAGGTCTTGAAGCATCAACTGCTCGTTTAACTGCCAAGTTACAAGAAGCTGGTGCTGATTCCAATCGAATAAGAAATCAATTAACTAATTCACACATTGAAATTGAAGAACTTCATGCACACATTACTAAACTCAAAGAGCAACTCATTGGGACAAACCGTTCGGCTGGTACGCACATAAATAATAATGATGCAAGTAAGTTGGCCGACGCTGAACAAACAATCAAGTCATTAGAAGAAGAAATTGAACTATACAAAATTTCACAAAGTGAACTAGAACAGAAACTTTTAACACTCAACAAAAAATTACAAGCAGCGGATGATGAACTACATGCAAATGTACGAACATTTGAGCAATTAGTTGAACAAGCAGAAAAAACCTTTCGAAATAAAATTGAAAAAATGCAGAGAGAACACGCTCAAGATAAAGATCAACTTGTTCGGAATCACCAGAACACTATTGGTATGTTTAATAAACAAAAAGACGAAGAAATTGCCCAAATTAGCAAAACAATGCAGATGCGTGTGGAAGCTCTTGAAAAACGTTACAAGGATATGGCAGCCGCTGAATTTAGTGACAAATCCCAATTGGAGAATTCATTCAAATTATCACAATCAGAGTGTGCACGGTTAAATGAGAAGCTTATACAATTACAAATGGGATATATAAATGCGGTTAATGATAAAGAACAGTTGACAAATGCAAAGCGTGAAGCTGAAAAGAAGATCAAGGCCATGGAGCTTGAGCTACAAGTGGTAAATATTTTGTCTGTTTTCTTGAACCATCTATTATTACAATTATAAAACTTGTCAATTTTTAGGTCAAAAATGAATCAAGTAAGAAAGACACTCAGTTACGAGACGTAAGTAATCTCACTGCAGTCCTTGCATAAAATGTTGCTGATAACTTACATAAAATTTCCTGTAGCTTTCCGCAAAAAATATGGAATTAGTTGTTCAAATGACTTCGAAATGAGTGCGAAAAGCATAGTCTTTTTATAATCGACTATATATATATTTCAATATTTTTTTGTAATTTTATTTTACCTGTAAAAAAAAAAAACTTTGTATTATTTGATAAATTGTTCATGTATACATAATAATTCGGATTAATTTTTTAATTCTTAATTTTAATTCTAATGTTTTTGAGGTTAAAACACTGTGAGAATGGTTTTTTCATATAAATATCTAATAAACTCGCTAGTTTGCAACAAAGTATTGAAGATATGTTGTCATTACGATTGTACGTAATTAAAAGTAGTGTCGGTTTTTTTAAAAACAATAACGATAATTGACCAATCCCGATAATTTCTACGACTAAATATGGGTAATTATTTTCGAATCCAGACCGAAATGTTATTACGTCGTATATAAAATTGGTCCGGGTTCGAAAATAATTACCCATATATCGATATCGATTTCAAAATCCTGCTTTCCTTCACTAGTTATGGTAAAAATATTAAATCATTTGATGTTATCGTTAATTACATGTGCTCATTTAAACATTACATAAATAGTTTGTATATCGTGATACGAATGCATGTAACATCACAGTTTAAAAATGTGGACAAAACACCTTTGGCCAGGTATGCCACGAGTTGATCGTCAAGATGTGTTAATAGTTTATTAAACCACGATATGCCAAAAGAATTAGATAACTGGGCGCAGTAATTAAAAAAACGGAGTACGGCACGTATTTATACTATGGCTTAATTTATTTCTGAACGGTAATACATATTGTGATTAAAAATTCCGTTTATAAATCGCTCCATTGCTATAGCCTAAATAAAAAGATGTACCATGGATGTTAATATATTATTAGAGAACTTATCAGAAAAACTTGGTAAAATGCTTAAAAATGCCGATGATTTTAATACAATCATTCGAGTTGGACAGAATCCAAATGTTCAAACGTTTTATGCACATTCTAATATCTTGAGAGCATTGTCGCCTTACTTTAATAAAGCGCTATCGAAGGATTGGGCCAAAAAAGAAGGTTTGATTTTATCGACTTGGTCTATTTCAACTCGTACTTTGATATATTAATTAGAATTTACTTCTCATAAAAGGCGAAATGTTTGTTTTTGAAAAACCGAATGTTTCGCCATCTTGCTTTGAGACGATACTCAAGTAAGCCTTAATTGTTTGAAATTCATAATTCGTTAATAGATGGTTAATTAATAAGTTGATTTAAATTCTTTTCAGATACATATATACAGGAACTTTTAATTTGGATGAAAAAGATACTCAGGAGATAATCGACATTATTATTGCCTCAGATGAATTTATGCTTTCTGAATTCATTCCTTCCATAGAATCATATCTCATTGAAAAACGCTCCGATTGGTTACGCACCAACATTGAGTCAATTATTCTAACATGTTCACAACATTCTACCTTGATAAAACTTCGGGACTTTTGTTTTGAGGAACTTTGCGACGAACCTCGAAGGATTTTTAATTCGCCAAGTTTCTGTTTGTTAAATGAATGTTTTATGATTTCTTTGATTCAAAGAAATGATTTAAATATGAACGAAATTGAAATTTGGGAGTCCTTGATCCGTTGGGGGAAAGCTCAAATTGTATCAAATTTAAAATTGGATGATCCACGAGATGTTACTAAGTATAGCCAGGATGACTTCACAACATTGAGAAAAACCATTGAAAAAATTTTACCATATATTCGATTCGATCATATTTGTCCATTAGATTTTAAAGAAAAAGTTGTTCCTTATAAATCTTTAATATCTAGCGATGCTTACGAAGAAATTTTGTGGAAGTATATAATTGATAGCAAATTCAAATTTTCACCTTCGTTTCAAAGACGTATCGGCAGTATAAATTCTAAAATAATCAAGAAAAAACATGCCACCTTAATTGCAAGTTGGGTCGATCAAAAAGACAGTGCGTATACTAATGATACAATGCCATACGAATTTGTATTGGAAATTCGAGGCACATACGACGGGTTTTCTTATGAGGCATTCAAATACAAAGGAGATAATATAATTAACACAATTATTGTCGCACGAGTGAAGAACAGCAAAGAAGTAATCGGTGGATACAATCCTTGTATTTGGAGACATGATCGATGGAAAAGTTCAGAAGACTTTTGGAGACCTGATTCTAGAAGTTTTATATTCTCATTTCCTGATGGCGAAACAACAAATAATGCAATTTTAAGTAGAATTAATCCGTATTATTCCAAGTATGCAATGTATATTAGAAAAAATAACGGACCAGAATTCGGAAATCAAGATTTCTACATGAGCGGTCGTTTCGACTTGAAAACCGGTGTAATATGTAGAAAAACATATTATTTAAAGAAAATACGAGACAGTGAAGACTCTTTTGCAGTGGATGAATATGAATTATTTAGATTGGTTAGAAAATAACCTCTGCTTACTATGCATAAATATGAGTTTATGATTTAATTTATCTTATAAAAATATTGCTTTCTTGTTATTAATTCTATTTTAAAACTAAGATTAAATATCGCTCATATTCAGTATGGCTGATGACCCTAATGATTTCGATGAACTTTTTTGAATTTCTTAATACATTTTAATACATTTTAATATATTTAACATGACTAGCATGAATAAAAAGTCAAAAAATCGTTAAGAAGCAGTCCGCAGTTAAAGGGTATAAAATACGGCGGCATTTTACTATAACTTTTATATAGTGAAAAAAGTAAAAAAAAACTTAATATCTTGATTTATACAACCGATTTTAACGATTTTATTATCATTAGAATCGTAATGATAATTAAAGATTCAAAAGATGTTTACTTAATAAAAAAAAAATATATACTTTTCATTGTAATGAATCGGCATTCCAATACTATAAAAAATTTATAAGTTCTGACTATGATTATACCCTTTAACTGCGAACTACCTATTAAATATTATAAGCGGTGTTGTTCATTGGAAAATCACTGGAACTAGATCATAGGAAGCATAATAACTTCCAGTAAAGACTTTCCAATAGGTTTAAAAATGTTTAACCCCAGATATTTTATATTAGCAGAATAATCCAAAGGATTAAATTTATTCGAATAAGACTAGTTATAGCAGAAATTTATTAAATAACGATAATTGCTGATAGGATCGATTTTGCTGTCACATGATTCTCGGAAGACAAATGCTGCTAAGTTAAAAACTTCTTTTATATTTGAGTTAGAGTTTAGGGTAAGGTTGGAAAGCACTATATTATAGCAAAATTACACAAGGAAATTTTTTTGTTAAGACTCCAAAGACGGTTTACTAGACTAAATTTTGAGATAAATGCGATTTTTGCAAAGCGAACGTTTGTTTTGGATTTCTTTACGTTACACCTGATCCTGATCTTTGGTTGGCTGGTATATGTCGGAAAATCATGTGACAGTAAAATCGATCCTACGCCCTGGCATTGTTCCATCTTGGGTTGGGTCCACTTCGGAGCCACTCCAGGCTTGCTTAGAGCTGCTCCGGTCCACTCCAGGTTCACTCCAGATTTTTAGGCATATCTTTAACCCACTCCAACTTGGGTTGGGCTCACTCCGGAGTGGCTCCGGAGTATGCTACTCCATTAACAACCCTAATTGCTGAATTGTCTGAAGGACAGACGAATTTCCTTATGTCAAGAAAATTCCGAGCTGCCGGCCGAAAAAATATGGGTCATAGTATATCAAAAATTCTCAATATATCCTATATGTAAAATTTCATTCTGAAAACTTTTACTTAGAGGTCAGAAGTTAGTCATCATAGTAAATTTTTGTGTTATTATGTTTTTCATGTTTGTTTTATTACACAAGATCCTGTGATTTATTGGATCCGGATAGGGTCGTAAGTGACATTCGGCGATCTTCATTCCGAGATTTTCTTGACATAAGGGACATAAGGGTATCCAGAACAGACACGACCAGGGTGGCCATCTAGAAGAGACCATCCCAAATTAGAAAACAATTACCTGAGTCACTAGTAGTTACATGATTGATAAAATTTTTATGTTTTATAATACTATTAGTTCCAATTGATCATATTAATGAATTTTTGAATTATTAAATAATTAAAAGCATAAGATTTAAATTAATATTAATAGTTTGAGATGTGGTAATCTAGTGAAATAAACAGGTTGTCAATCCCAAGTGGCAGATCTAGTATTCAAATCTTACAGATGATAAATTTTGAAAATTATATTTGTGTTATAGTAACTGTTTCTTGTTAATTAGTTAGGTTTAGATATTTGTAATTTTAGATATATTAAGTTGAGTCTTACTTAACATTAAAAGCTTAGGCATCTATATAAGTTGTAACACTATACTATATAAAGAAATATAAAAAACTAAGGTTGCATAAGATTTTAATACAAATTTATAATAAGATTATTAGATATAAAAGATTAAAAAACTAAAAAAACAAGGGTGTGGCGACCTAGTGAAGTGGTCAGGTTGTCAACCCTCCAAGTGGTAGGTTGGGTGTTCAAATCCCATCG
>CAJVQA010001815.1:0-24009 GCA_910591915.1 Cetraspora pellucida
TATTAAGATTCTTGTACATATGTTACATATATTTTAACTTAAATTTCTGGTCTAACATCCTTCAGCTGCTTCTTTGAATGCCCAGAGGTGGTCTGTCACACTGGTTGGGGATGTACTCAGATTCAGGGGCTGTACCAGACTAGCCGATAAGGCCATATGTAAATGGCAGTTATAATTATATACTTGTTTATTTTATTTATTTAATTTAAGTATTTTTTCTATTGTTTACTAATTAACAAATATATTTTAAACTTTTTTTTTATTTAGATTTGCATTTAAAAACAATAATTAAAAATAAAAAAATTGTATATATAAACAATAAATAATTATATATATTAATATATTAAAATTAGCAAAAACAAATTTATAATATGAGAATGGCAATTTTAGTGTAGTAGTTGGGTTGTTATCCTTCAAGTGGTAGGTTTAAAGTTCAAATCCTACTTATAACAAAATTTAAAAATTATATCTGCATTATAGTAACTGTTTTCTGTCAATCAGTTAGTCTCATGTGGCTATAACCCAGATACACCAAGTTGGATCCTATTAAATTGAGAGCTTGAGGCATCTATATAAAGTGTAATGTTATATGTATATAGAGAAATGTATAATCAGTGTTGCATAAGACTTCAGTGCAAACTTATGATAAGACCATTGGGTGTAAAAGACTAAAGAACTAAAATGACAGAAACTTACTTGGAAATTTCTAAGTAAAAAGGTAGCATAAACTTTTAACAGTACCATTAGACTAGTTGAAGCTTATAAAACATCTTTATAGAAATTAAAAGTTAAACTGGACATCAAATTTGTGTAGAAGAGCATATAACCAACCAGGCCACCAGATTCACTAAAAGAAAAGAATATAGAAGTATACAATATTAGGCCATCTGGATTAGTAGTCTAGAAGAAACTGTTGGTTTTAAGTTGTGACTAATAGGAAATAATGAAGAAGCTGCCAAAAAGATAGGTACTGAGGTTCTAGTGAACTTTAAAAAAATAGAAATAGTATAATGAAGTGGTTAAACAGGTAACTTTTGTGACTGCAAGTATTAAGTAACTATAGTATGTTGCAAAAACTAGATCTATATGTGTAGAACATAAAGGCTCTAGCAAGTTTTTTGTTAAAAATAAAATAGTTCTAAGAGTAATAATCAGTATTGAGAACTTAGATAGATGTAGCCTTGAGATGTTCTCATGATACAAGAAGAATTGCATATATAGAGGGTTTAAATAGGCAAGACCTTTAGTTGGCTTGCAAGTATGACAACTAGTGTAAAACTTATATAGCAATATGTAAGCAGACTACTTAAATTAGGTACCAAAATTGCATATATAACTAGTTGTAATTTTCAATATATAGATAGCTCTTGGAGGCATGACATGTTCTATAATACTTGAATAAAAATATCATATTCTCAAGACAAAGACTTTAATTATAAAAAAAAAAAAAAAAATTTATAATATAATAAAATAATTTTTTAGTAAAGAATTTTAATAACTATAATTTAAAATATTTCAGCAACTCTTCTTGCTAATTCTCAATTTCAAAAAAAAAACAAGGAAAAACAAACTCAAAAATAACAAGAAATAGACTAGCAAACACCCTTTAGATGACTAACAAAAAAGCTGTATCAGAAAAAAAAATATATAATATAGTAAAAGTTTGAAGACAAAAAAAGCTGTGCTAAGATATTAATAAGAAACAGCAATACTTTTAGCAAAAAAAAAGTAAAAAATTTTGGGAAATTAGTATTACCTTAAAAAATAGAAAACAAAACATGTAATAACTGTAACAACAACAAACAACAACAAACAAATGGGTCTTGTGCCTAATTAGGAAATAGTAAGCACTATTATAGAACCAGTAATGTAGTACTAACAAGATACTAATAATTATTACAAAGTTTAATTATAGATACTAATTAGCCTAAAAAAGAAGATCTTGATCCAATCATTAGAATATAAACTAATGAATAAAAATTGCAATACAGATATTATATCCTATATTAGAGGAATAGAAAATAGAAATCAAAGACATGTAGACTGTAAAATTCTAAACCAAGTCCTCAAAACTTCTACACAGAACCCAAGTAATATAGAGCATATTGCTAAAAAATTAGCAATATATAACTCAAAACATATTATACTACATGATATGTTAGTATATGGTTAAATATTAGAAACATTAAAAATAGCAAAAACAAGCTGGCTTAAAGAAGAAATAATCAATGAGTGGGCAGTAAAGCTTAAATAAATAAGCTTCAATTCAGACTTATTTAAATACAACACAAATATAAACAAAAAAATAATACATCAAAAAGAAAGAAGAACAAATGATAAGCAAAGGCTTGGAATATTTGAAAAACAAATAGAAATGCAGAGAATAGAAAAAAACAGTAAGAACATAAACATGAAATTAGAAGAACAAGAAGAAAAACCAACTGATAAAGAAACTAGCACCTTATTTCTAGCATATATAATTAAGCATAGTTGATAGTCTTCAAAAAACAAAATATGCAATAAGAACAAATCTTTTATAGCAAATATGTTAACTTATGCTTTACCAGATGAATCTAAAGAAGAAAGAGTAAAGTATGTTCAGTGGATCCTAGGAAATAACCATCACATCAAAACAATTAAAGAAGTATTCAAAAATAGGAATAATTGAATAGAAGTAGACTTTGATTGTGAATATAGCAAAGATGCAGCAATGGACAGAATCAGGAAAAAAGAAGGTGAATGGCTTAAACTTATTTCAGAAGAAAATAAAAGTAAAAGTCAAGAAACAGAGAATCAAGAAAAACACAATACTAAAAAAGAAAAAAAATATATAAAACAAATGAGGAAAAACAAAGAATTAAAAAGAACAAAAGAAGTAAAAAAACAAGAAAAAGGAAAAAAAGAAAAAAATGACATGAAGAGAAGTATGATAATAAAAAATAATAAAGACAAAGAAAAGGAATTGCAAGAAGAAAAATGGTTAACTATATAGGATCTGCCATTAAATATTAATAAAAAAGAGATTAAATATATGTGCAGAAAATTCAAAAACTTGAACATTATATGAGTCAAAAGATCACCATATAAGGCATTAGCAGTAATAGTAATAAGCTTAGAGAAAGAAGAAAATATTCCATGAGTACTGCCACTCAGCAATAACAAACTAGCACCTATAACAATTAGGGATAAAGATTATAGCCAAAGAGATAAACAAGAACAGTATACAGCCAAATTATTAAACATCCCAAGAGGAGCTTCAGAAGTGCTTCTGTTACAATGCCTAAAGAACAAAGATACAAAAGCAGTATACATCCCATACAACAGAAATAAAAATCAAAAGAAGTTTGCAATAATTACTTTTGCAAATGCTTTAGCAACAGAAGAAGCTTAAACAATACCAATATGATATAATAACTACTAAGTAAGTTGGAAAAATTCTAAAAGAAAAAAAGAACAAAAAGAAGATAAATCAAGAGGAAGAAAACAAGAAAGATCAAAAGTAAATAGTAAATAACAAGAGGTATCTAGAGTTAGAAACATAATGCAAAAAAAGCCAAGTAAAAGATATAATGAGATAGGTTTAGACCTCCAGATACAAAATATAAAAGAATGGTTAGAAAACAAAAATGCTGATATAAAAGTAAAAAAAAAAGACCTAAAGAAAAGGAAAACCAAAGCAGTTCTGCAAGATCAAGCAAGAACAGTACAAGTAAAAGATGTTTTGTGTCAAATTTTAGATAGACTAGACAAAATAGAGAAAATGCAGCTAGGTACAAGAAGAGACCTAGCTGATTGCTCCTAAGAGTGCCACAGTTGAACTAATGAACATAGACAAGAAGATTGAAGAGTTCTTACAAAATAAAAGAGAGATGTTTAAAGAAAGAAGAGAAGCAGAAACTCCTTGTCAAAAAGAAAAAATATGTAGTAGAAAGAGAGAAAAACTAAAAAGTACAGAAACAAGACACAAATCATTAAAAGAAAGATGGAAAGACAGAAAAAAGAAAATAAAACTAGCATGTTACAATATAAATAGACTTAAGACCAAAGGTTGGAAATTGGAAAATCTGCTCGGTTGGGCAGAGGAAAAGGAAATTATGATATTAGAAATTATAGAAACAAATTTTACAAAAAGAGAAGAGAAGTTTCTAACATATATGACAGGCAAAAGATATGTAGGGTTTTGGACAAATGCAGCTAAAGATAAAAAGAAAGGTTCAGGCATTAGAATTATAATTGACAAACAATAAGAAAAGCATATAGGGGTAGTTAAAAAAATAAGTAAATATATAATAGAGATTATACTATACTTTAAACAATTAGAATTAGTTGTAATCATAGCATACATACCACCAAATGATAAGGTAGTAGAAAAAAACATCCAACAAAAAATTGTAAAAATAATTTTAAAAAAGAAAAGACAAACAAATTATTGTAATAGGTTATTTTAATCATACAGTAGACAATATCCTAGACAGACAACATTCACAAACAACAAACTAGAAAAGACTGCCAATCTTTAATTAGATGAAGAAACAAGACTTTAGAGATACATACAAAGATCTAAATCCAATAGATCAACAATACATATGGTCAAATGAAGAAGCAGTAACAAGAATTGACTATATATGAATATCAGATAGTTTAGTCTCAGGTTTACAGAAAGCAGAAATCAAAAAGGCAGAAGAAATTACAGAGAGTGACTACAAGATAGTAACAACAGAAATATGAATTAAGCATATAATAACAGTTAAAGCAAGGCAAAGATTAAAAAAAAAAGATAGTCAAGAACAGTATACTTATATGATCAAACAAAATTAGAAGAGTAAGAAAATTATGCACAAGAGCTACAGAACCAGTTAGAAATAAAAAAGATTCTAAAAAATATTTGCAAGAAAGAACAAGATAAGAAGAAAAAAATAGAGAAGAAGAACAATATATGGGATGTAATAAAAGAAGTTATTATAACAGTAGCAAGTAAACACATATTCAAGAAAAAAGTATTTAATATAATAACTAATAGAAGAAGGAGTCAGAAGGAACAGTAACAAGAAGAAAGCATTGTTAAATTACAGAAATTAATTAAGTATGCAAAAACTAAAAAGACACAAGCAGTAACAAAAGAGGAAAAAAGTGAAGTAAATGAACAATTAAAGACACTAGGCAAGGAAATCAGTGCAAAATTACCAAAACTACAAAGACAATGGTCAAATACATGGATAAAAGATATAAAAGTTTGAAAAAAGCTACTATTGGAAAGAAAAAAGAAGGACTGAGAGTGAATACAAAGGAAAAAATAGAAGAGAATATAGATAAAAGATGTGAAATGATCAAAACAGATCAGAGAAAGATGATAGTAAGTCTCTTGAATAGGCCTTATAAGAAAATAGTACTTGACAGGTTTATCAAAAAACAAAAAAAAAAACAACTCTGATAACAAGTTCAAAAGATGTCAGAGTAGGAGTAGCAGAACACTACGAAAAACAATTTAGGAAAAGAAATACAAAATTAGAAGAGATGTCAAAAGAGTAGAGAGAAATATACAAACCATGAATAGACATTAGAGAAGAATGATACATAGAAGTTGAAAGAGAAATTGAGAAAAAAGAATAGAAAGAAACATTAAGAGAACTGAAAACAAGAACAGCTTCAGGCATATCATGTATAAGTTATATACTGATAAAGCAAGCAGAAAAGAAAACACAAGAAGCATTTAGAAGCTTTGCAGATTTATGTCTAGAAGAAGGAAAGATACCAACAAAATGGAAGATAGCACAAGTTTATCCAATATCTAAAGATGTAGAGTAGAGATATAGTTTAAACAACATATGACTGATAGCATTAATAGAAACATTTAGAAAAGTTGTAACAAAGGTGTTAACAAAAAGACTTGCCAAAGTGTTTATAAAAAAAGAAATACTCAAAGGACCAAATTATACAGACCTTCCTAGTAACTCAACAGAACAACCAGTGCATATTCTTAACATGATAATAGAAGAAGCAAAAGAGAAGAGCAAAGAAGTATGAATACTTCTGCAAGATATGAAAAAAGCATTTAACTCAGTTCCACTTGAGAGTCTAAAACTAGCACTGCAAAGGATTAAAATGCCTAGAAGAACAATAAAATACATTCTGGATCTGTTTTATAAAAAACAACTAAAAATTATCACAGCTCATGGTCTAACAGAAAAGATAACAGCAAGAGATAGCATAGATTAAAGAGAAGTAATATCTCTATTAATATGGCAACTTTTCTATGATCCACTGTTAAAAAGAATACAAAAGGATAAAAATTTAGGATATATAATAGAACAACAGATCAAAAGAGGAATGCAATGTAGCAACATCACAAAGTATCGTCAAGCAGCCATTGCATATACAGATGACATAACATGGATCACAAATAGTAAAAAATAGCTAATAGAAACACTAAAAATAGCAGAAGAATTCATCAAGATAAATAACATAGAGATAAATGAATCTAAATCAAAGCTACTAATAATGGATACAAAAGTAAAGAAAGAGGAAAGAAAAGTAAGCTTTAAAGAAAACAAGATAGCAGAAGAAGCAAAGAACAAGATAATTTACTTATTAGAAATATGACTAAATAATAGAATGAGTAAAGTGCTAGTAAAAAAGAAAGCTAAAGAAATAATCAGTCAAACAATAAGAGATCTTAGATACAAAAAGATAACAATAAGTTAGATTGCATATATAAACAATATGGTAATAATACCAAAGTTAAGTTATATGCTAAAACTAACAAAAATGTCAGAAAGAAGTATAAACAAAGTGCACCAACTAATAATAAGTTTGGTGAAGCAAAAGAGTAACCTACAATGAACACTAGAAAATTGTGTAATGGAATACAAAGATCTTGAAAGCTGCAGAACATTATGACAAGAATTAACATCAAAACAAATAAGTGGCCTATTAGCAAAACTAAACAGATAAGACAGTCTTGAACAATTAACAAAATTAAGAATAACACAAGAGTGCCAGAGAGCAGGTCTAACAGAAGATATATAAAAAATAAAGAAGTTGCCAAAAAATATAAAGAGTGGAAGAGTAACTTAGCTTGTTTGACATTACTAAAAGCAAGAAAACTTAATATAAACATAAAGATGAAAGGCAACTTATGAACAATGTTTGGACATAAAATCAAAATAAGAGAACTTATAGATATGCAGTTACAGAAAAGAAATAGTATCAGAATAAACGAAGCAGACTTAATATATCTAAACCAGCTAATAGATACAAAAAGAAAAAGATTAATTACATGGCAGCAGCTAAAAAGTTATCAAGGTCTATCAAGTAAAGAGAAAAAAGCAAAATAGTTCAAAGTGATAGAACAAGAAGTGCTCACTAGATCAGAAAATAGAGAAGTTAAAAAACAATTTAGAACAATCAAACAAAATACTCAAGCAATGTAGATGAGATAGGAGTATATCTCAGAAGATAAAAGAAGGAAAGAATAAATAGCATATAGTGCACAGAACAATCGACAGCTAGGAAAGATAGTTAAGAAGAAAAAAAAAATACTAGTAGAACACTAGCAAATGCAGAGTAAAGAAAGTGAATTAGCTATCGAAATTAGCAGATATAATGGTTGTACTAAAGAAAAACATCAAGAAAATATCTGCTAACAGTAAATAAAAGTAAATAACAGAATTAATGTAATTCCAGATGCATTGATAAAAAAAGGCAGCAATAAGATCAAAATAGCAATAGATCAAATAACAGAAACAATAAAGATGAATAAACTAAAGATAGGTAAACAGAAACTCAAGAGACTAAGAATAATAAAAGAGCCAGAAGTAGAGATAATCAGGCGACAAAAGTTAAAAGACAGTATTAGTCAAGAAATAGTAGAAGTCTTAAGAAGAAATATAATAAGAAACAAGGACAAGTATATAATATATACAGATGAAGCAGCAAACCTGAAGACCAAAGAAGACACAAAAAGCAGAAATAGTATAGGCATAGGGTGGGTGCAAACAAACAAAACATAAGAATGGCTAGAAGAAGAGTTAGTATTAGGCTTAGAAGGATAGCAAACATCAACAATAGCTGAATTAGTAGCAATATGAACTGCAATTCTAACAATACCAAGAGAAAAGCAAGTAAAAATATATACAGATAGTAATGCAACAATAAGAAACATTAGTAGAGGTTTAGAACAAGCATGCAGAAATAAGATTCTTAAAAAGAAAAACACAATATAGATGATGAAAATTAGAGAGTTGATTAGAATAAAGAATATTCAGATAGAGTTTGTTAAAGTTAAGAACCACAGTAAAGATAGATGAAATGATAAAACTGATAATCTAGCAAAAAAAGGTGCAACAAGTAAAGAGATAATACAGGTTGAAAAGTTAGTTGCAAAGAGATAGAGTACTGTTTAGAGTGGGAAAACAAATATACTAATATACCATTAAGACTACTATGCAAATTAATAATGAATGCAAGCTTAGAAGCAGAATAGAAAGAAATGAAGGCAATTAGAGCTCTAGAATCAGAAACAGAAGTTATAATTTATGATTGGATATACTTTTGAAATAAACTGAAGATATTTAAAGAAGTACACTGCACAACAAGAAGAAGTAGTGCCAGAAGAAGTGTATTTATAAAATGCATAATGAATAAACTTCTAATCCTAGAAGAACTTAACAAAAGAAAACCAGAAATATATACAATGACAAAATGCCAAGTTTGTTAAGATAAAACAAAAGAAATACAGGCATATTTGTTAGCATATAAGAAATAAAGCAACCTGTGAAAAAGAATTCAAAAAGTAACTATTGCAACAGCTTGAAAGAGATTAAAGGAAGAAAAAAAAGTTCAAGTTCCTTCATACATATTATATACAGTGCTTTTTGAGAAAACAGAAGTAGAGAAAATTAAAATAAGAAAGACACTAATTAAAAGTCTTATTCCAAAAAAAACACAGAACAGATTGAGGCAGTTTCTAAGCACAAAATCAAAACAGCAGTTTATGAATATAATTGCAAGAACAGTCTGGAATACATTTTACAAACAAGTGTAAAAAATCTAATATAAAAAGATTAATAAATAGGAGGAAAATAAAAGCATAACAGGTAGAATAAAAAGAAAAAAAAAAAAAAAAAAAGAAAGAAAAGCACTAAGTAAAAAAGAAAAACCAAATTGGCAAGTTACAGAAGAAAAAAAAGAAAAAATAAAAGAAAAAGAAAAACAATTAGAAAAGAAGTACAGAAAACAATTTTAGAGCTTGTTATGAAAGGGAGAAGACCCTTTCATTATGGACTTTAAGTAGTCAGATAAGTAGCTTACTTCTGCTTGAAGTAATGCAGCAAGTTGTACTTAGGTACTATTAGGGTGGCCAGGTGATGCTAAGCTTGATAGTTAAAAATATTTATGTAATTGCAAATGTAATTCCAAAATTTTAATAAAACACTAGCATGACTGCTTAAGGAAAAAAAAAAAACTATAATCTTTAGAGTTAATAACCTAGTGGTTATGCTTTAAGGTTACAAATTACAAGTCTGCTAGTTTGAATTTTAATGATAGCAATTGTAGAAATATATTTCTAAAATAATAAACTGTAATATCATAGAATTAGAAACTTAGAACATTCAAAGACAGACTTATTTCTAAAAATGATAAATAATTTGCAGTTGAGAAGCTATACAATGATGAATATAAGTCAGAACCTAATTTGAAATAACTAAAACTATGAAACATAATGTAAAACTAGAAGTTTGACAATAAGAGATTCTATATAAACTTATAGCAATAGTTAGTTCTATACAGAGCTTAATAAAACTTTTTAATTCTGGCAGAGATTAGTATAACAATTGTTTTTAAAAAGTTTAAAAGTACAAACCAAGGTTAAGGTTTAGTAATCTTGAATATTAAGAACATTAGTTCAGAAGAAGTATAAAAGATATAAAGAAAAACTTAGCAAGATTGTTAAAGAAGAAAAAAATTTTTTAATAACTATAAAAGCTTTTAACTAAAACTATTAATGTTATAAGTTAACAGATTTAATTTTAGTATAAATTCTTTTATATATATATTTTTTATTTTTAACTCTTTTTTTTTTATTTTGATATTTTTAGTATATAGTTTTTGCTTATATTAAACATTATTTTAATCTTTAATTCTATAAAAAATGTTTGTTTTTATATCTATTTTTATTAGTTTAATTATAATAACAATTAGCAAAAATTTTTTTTGTTTTCTTATTTGTTTTTTTTTTAATTTTTTTAGTTGTTTAAAATTTGATTCAGAATATTTTTTATATCTAAACTTTTTTTTAAGACAAGAACTTAACTTTGTCTTTTTTTAAAAAAAATTTTTTTATATTAGTATTATTTATATTATTAAATCTAATTACTATTTCTTATTTTTAAAGTTTTTAGTTTTAATTTCTTGTTCTTAATATTTCTTGTTTTATGTTATTTATTTTTAAAACCTTTTGCTACCTGTTTTTTAATTCTTTTTTATTTAAATTCTTTTTTTTAAAAGTTTTTTCAAATTACTTAATAATTTAAACTATTTTTTATTATAAATTGCTATATATTTTTTTGTAGTATTCTTTTTTGTTTAAATTATAGTTTTTAAGTTTGTTTTTTCTGATTTATATTATTTTTGACAACTAGTAATTGTATATACGTATTTAAATGACTTATTGTTTGCTAACTCTTAAATATTATTACTGTATAATTTTTTAGTTAATTATTTTTTATATAATATACATATAGTTTTTATATTTTTGTTTTTCAAATATTTTGTTCTAGTATATCTTTTATTTGACTAGAAACTAATATTTTTTTAAAAAGTTTAGATACTCTTACCAGTTTGTTATTTTCTGTATGTCAATAAAAATATTATTGTAAAGTATAACCTTTAATAAAAAAAAAAAAGATCTTAATACATATATAGAACTAATATAGTTTTATAAAATTACTAATTATAATTGTTTAAACCTTTTAAATAAAAAGTTATAAATATTTAAAAAATCAAAACACTTTATATAACTGTTAAGTATAATTTTTTTACATTATGTAAATATTAAATCTAATAAACATTCTGACATGTTAATGAAATTTAAAAATAATAATAATACAAAATTATAATTATTTTATGATTCTGTAATTGGATTTTAATAATTTTGAACTTAGTGGATTTTTTTATTAAGATAAATATTTTGATAGTTAGCTAAATATAAAATGAATCAACATAGTAACTCTAAACACTTCAAAGCAGATAGATAATACAATTTCAAATACATTTAACCTTAATGAACTTGTTCTAACGAAATTAATCGTTAAAAGATAAAGAATAAAAAATATTTTATAAATTAGTACATAAAGAAAATATAAATAACGAGTTAAGTAAAAGAGATCGAAAGAACAACTTTAGCTGAAACGGAGCAAATACTGTATCTAATGAACCAAGAATTTCTTATAACCAGAAAGTAAAACAAGGCATAACAAATGAATTATCTGCTTAAGCTAAGAAAAATATTACTATTCAAGAAAATAGAAATTGACGGTACTCAAATGTTACTTAATGCGTTGTAATCGATAGTAAACCACTTGCTTTTTTTTATATGTATGTATCATTCAAAATTCCACTACGTTTCACCAATTTTTATTACCTGTTACGGATCGTTACGTACGTACATACATACGTATATACGTACGTATACGTAACCAATGCTAACACTAAATCGGGCCAACCTAAAGTTTGGAACATGGTTTATTTTTTCACGTTAAATCGATTAAATCCGACTTTAATACAGTAATATATGAAAATAAAACCAATTTCAAACCTTGACGCCAAGCCAATCTTGTGGAAATTGTTGTTGGTGAAACGAGATTCATCGATTTAATACGTAATAAAAGTTATGAGTAGTTCATAAAATAACGGATCTTGATATACTTTTAATGTGCCTTTAAAGCATTAAAAAGTTTCAAATCATGGCAAAAGCAATATAATGACCACCTGAATGATAGTACTATATCGTATAGTGATAGGCGATAGGTGAGATATTGTTTGAATTGATAACGAGAAATTAACTCTTTCTCGTTAGATTACTCTGTAATCATAGTAAAACATCGGTTCCCAGATTGTCAGATAAATGCATACTGTACGTATGTTATTGTACTGCCAAGTCAACTAATTGACATAAATTTATGCAAAAGTAATTAATATACGTATTCTGAATAAACTTAGCATTAATAAATAATAAAAATCATTTGTACGTAACACTTAAGTATGAGACAAGAATTCTAGAAAGCCAAAAGAGGTAATAATTTTATGCTCCCTTTAATTGGATTACATATAAGTCATGCATTTGTTATGTTTGTGTTGAACGACATAAAAACATTACGCATTTATTTTTTTTCGCCCTATATTTCTTTCTTTTTTTGTCTTGTTAACCAAACCTTTTAATCTTTTTTACAAAAATCTTTTTTCAACTTTACCTATAGGGCAACTTTTTTTTTTTTTAAAAAAAAAAAGAAAACATGTTTGATATATTGAGAGCAAATACTAATGATACGTCATCATCATCATCAGAACCAAGACGACATCGTCGTCAAAAATTCAACACATATATGGTGATTTTCACAATAGTATTTGTTATAATAATAATATTCATATTACTTTTTGGTATTCAGAATTATTACAATAGTTCAATTGATTTATCTTCCAAAACGAAAGGTTTAACAAATAGTAGTGAGACTAATAGTAAGGATGTAACTGATCCGGAGTTCGATCATGAAGATTATGATTATGATAGACATGATGGAAGTAATGGATATATAGAAGAAGATCTAGACAATATAGATGATGATGAAGAGGAGGAGGAAGAAGTTGAAGGGAAGGAAGAAGAGGAAGAGGAAATTAAAAAAATTCACCCTACCGTAAATAGTAACATTGAGATAAATACATCAAATCATTATAAACTTTTCATTTTAATCACATCACAAGTAAAAGAACTTCGAAAACGTAATTTATTACGGGATATTTTATTTGGTATAGAAGATAATTTAGAACCTTGTATTGAATATGATCGGAACATTTTTTATAAGTTTTTGATTACTCCATATCAATTTGGAAAGAACAAACAATTATATAGAAATTTCATAAGTGAAATCGTAGAGAATAATGATATGGTGGAATTTCAACATTTACTTGGTACAAATTATACTCAAGAGACTGTTCTTAATTGGGTAAGTAAATTTTGAATATTATTTTTAATAAAGTTAGGCTTCTCCCC
The DNA here is from genome assembly GCA_910591915.1 of Cetraspora pellucida. Taxonomy (NCBI): domain Eukaryota; kingdom Fungi; phylum Glomeromycota; class Glomeromycetes; order Diversisporales; family Gigasporaceae; genus Cetraspora; species Cetraspora pellucida. Next base: position 13,268 of record CAJVQA010001815.1, read on the forward strand.
TATATAAGTTTATTATATAAGCTGTTATATAAACTATATATAAGCAAATTATATATATATATTTTTTTCTTTCTTATTTTTTTGTACCTAATTTAAAAAAACACTAAACATATAAAATATGATTAGAGAAGTCCGACTGTATCTTAGAGTAATTAATCTAAATATATTTTTTTAAAAAAATATATATACTTAAATATCATTTTCATTATATTCATAATATTCACAGGTCAAAACCCAAAAAGACTATAATATAACATTTGATCATTTAGTACTTATGGATGAAAGTTCTATCGTAAACCTAGAAATGATTGAATATAATTTATTAAACAAAGGTTACCAAGATAAGGATAACGAAAAGATTTCAGCCAAATTACCAAACATTATCTGGGGTAATTTTGAGACACCATTAGCTGATAATATGGTGATTATCGGAGAGAAGGCTTTTAAAACGATAATAGAAAATAAAGAAGTCATAAAAAATTCCAAATATTCAAATTTAATAACTCAAGCATATTTTTATATCAAAGAAAAATCACAAACACTTTCAAATAAATTAGAAGAAATATTTTTCATAAATGATCCTGAAGGATTTATTTTATGGACAGGAAAAATAGAAGAAATTCCTCAAATTACTACGATAGGAGTTGGAAAATTACAAATGACAGAAGATTTCAATCAAGTTACTGAACATCTTTCAATTTCATATGTACCAGTTTGTCATTTCACAACATCATCAGAAGGAGAACCTAAAATAGCAGTGGTAACAAGTTCATCGTTTAAAGATCGATTTGTTGATTGTAAACAATCAATAATAGATATAGCTTTTGAATCAATAGAAAACAAACGAATATATGCACAAGAACATAGATACCCAATAATTCCGTTACAAACTTATAGACGTGGAATGATAACATGGGGAAATATTGATACGATAAAAATGACATTACCATATTATGATTGGATTCTTTGGATTGATACTAATTCAGTTATAACGAATTATAATGTTTCATTATCAGAAATGATTAAAAAATTTTATTTAATTGTTGGAAAAAGAATCGTTAAAGATGATAATATTGATGAAAGTGAAATATATAAGATAGGAAAAGAAACATTTGATAAAACAGTAGATATTGTAGTGGCAGAACCTACAAAAGAAGAAGAGGAATTTAACGCAGGAATGTTATTATTTAAACATTCAGGATGGAGTTTTGGGTTTATAAGAAATGTGCAAGCATTGAGGAATAAGAGAATGAAAGAAGAAGGAGTTATGTGGAAACTTTTAGAAGAATTTCCCGAATTTAAACAACGTGTACGTTATTTTAATATTTTTATTTTAATATTTATTTTAATGGTTATTATGACTATTCTTACATTAATATTTATCATTTTAATCACTTTAACAGATGTTATTACTAAGTCACGAAGAGTACCCACTTAGCGCGTCACCTAAATATTGGAAGGAAGGAGATTTCATTCTTAATTACGGTTCAGAGAATTGCCCAGCTGGATCCATAACGAATTCTCTTAAAAAATTGAAAGAAACTAAGAAAAACTCATAATTACAAGATTCTAATAATCATTAACTTTGATAATAAACGTAATAAAAAAATATAAAATTATCATTACGTGAAAAATAAATTAAACTATTTTTTGCCATCTCTAAGTCATGTAAAGCAAGTTAAAAAAAAAATCATGTTTTTTAAAATATAAAATCTTTATTTTTTTAAGGTCTTATTCTTTGAAATTTATTTTTGAAATTTATTCTTTGAAATTTATTCTTTGAAATATATTCTTTGAACTTTATTTGAAATTTATTTTTTGAGCTTTATTATAGATATATTCTTTTTTTGTATAATGTAAATCTCATATACATATATATTCAAACCTGAACAGGTTCATTGTATCTCTTAATAACCACATAGCCCGGTTCAGTATAATGTTTTCGCTCTTCAGGAGTCGGTACTTTTTTAACATTTTTAACTTCCAAAAGTTCTTTAACTTTCAAAATCATACCAGCAATAATAGGAGTTTGTGAGTGATAAACTGTTTGAGATAATTTAGATAATCCCAGAGCTTTTACTACAGCACGAAGTTTTTTAGGTAATCCTATAGGTGATCTACGTAGTGTGATTTTAAAGAATCCGGTGGGTCCTTTTTTGATGTGACTTGCAAGTGTTGCTGATGAGTTTTGTGAAGGTTGTGGTAGAGTTTTTAGACGAAGCCTAGAGGTTTCACCACTGGTAAAAGGTGAAACTGATTTCGAACGAAACTGGCGAAAGGTGATGAAACTTGTAAAAGGTGACGAAACTGGCAAAAAGTGACGAAACTGGCGAAAGGTTACGAAACTAGTAAAGAAGTTGAAGCTCTTATTGTAATCATTAACATTCCTATTCCTTCTTGTTTTGTCATATAAAAATCACATATGTACGTACCTGATATTAGACATCACTTGTGTATTTGCAACAATGCGCATATTTTTCACAATCAGAAATTTTCTATAATCGTTATTTGCTTTATTAGTTATTTCACAGTTAAATGCAATACGTATAATAATACTGGGTGAAACTCGCACTGTAAATTAGTAAAACCTGCCATGTAGATCACGTTAGGGTGAAACTCGCATTTAACTTATGTTTTTTTATTATGCAAAAGCGGATTTTCACCTTCATGTGAACTAACGTAGCAGATTTCAACCTGTCATCTAATTTTTATGCTTACCGACTATTTTTATATCTGATGAATGTTTTTTTGATATATCATTAGATTATCCAAAATTGTGCAATACAGAAGTAATATGATTTCAATATTAATATAATAAAATAAAAGTTCTAACCAATATTTATGTTTGCAGTTGATTCTTCAATTAACATCAATATAGATTTATATATTTTTTTTAATTTGATTTTTTACTGGATAGGTGGATTGATAATCGTTGATCGTCAAAGAAGATAGCGAAATAATAAGTCACTTACTATTTATGCTTGTGTAAATTGCTAAATTGACGTTAAAACTTGATCAGTCGATTAATAAGCAAGTAGTGATGTAATTCGCAGGACCGATCTTTGCAGAACGATAATACTGGCCTTAAAGAGATGTGAGGGATCCCTCAGGTCCTTCAGGATGCGGAGGAAAAAAAAAAAGTAAGTGATGATCATTTATACAAGCTTGAAGCTTGTACAAACACGAATTTAGGTCACACCAGGAATATGAAATCACGAGATATATGGCTTGCAAATTTACTGAACTACGAATCAGATTTCAAAGATCAGGCGCAACGTAACACGATCCAAGAAAATTCTTTCTCTACATAAGAAACCTCTTTTGGTGCTCTAATAAAAAGGTTTCATTGGGCAATTTTACTATATAAATTACTTTCTACTAACCCATAACCCAACCTTAACTTTAACATTAATGAACTTTAAAGAATTTTGCTGCGCCACAAACCTGGCATACATTCTACATATTTTAAAAAATTTTATAAATTCTAAAAACATTAAAGATCTACCTTTTCAGAATGAAGCCTAAAAATTTATTGATAAATTGACAAACTCAACGGCGTGCGTGAGTGATTACGTACATACTGATACATGCGATACTTGTAACGTTACGTGATTATAATGATATTTGAATTTTTGGATCTTGTACTACGGCAAACATACATCTTTGACCACTTTTCTGTACAAGAAATTTAACGATTTGCCCACTTTATTATTTTTCCTTTTATATCAAATATTAGCGTTAGATTATCTAAACATGAACACCAACTCGTAACGGTATACAACTTTAAATCACTATCACTATATAACAATATTACAATATCACCATATACAAGATTCCCTAAGATGATAGTAGATAATAGACCATTATATAGTATACCCAGACAGCCTATTATTGGAAAAATACAAGAAACGAGTGTCTAAAAATGTTGGGGGACAATTTTACATATAATACTCATCTAATTTTAACCTATACATGCCCTAATCTAACCCCAAGACAACGTTAATAATAATTTCATGATGTACCCGGTTTTAAGCGTCTCCTAAAATTGGTAAGAGACTCGGGTCTTGTATACGGTGATTTAAGGTATGTTTAGCTTTGTTCAAATAACGAAAATGATGCGTAATAGACATAAACAAGTTTAAATAAAGTTTAAAATAACAATTGGATTCTTTTTTTAAAATATAAATATTAAAGTTTATTAATTGTTATATATTATATAGTAAATATTGTCTGATTAGTAGAAAGGTTAAGTGATTGACTCCATTTAAGTTTTGTTATACAAATTTCTGCAGTCTTATCAGTTCTGGCATCAAAATAAAGTTTGTACGTATAACTTTGTATCACAAGTCGAGTTCCGCATGGACCAGCCCTTATTGACTCAGTTGTCTCAAAATTGTCTGTTGAGATTCAAAATTCGTTTACAGCAAAATCTATTCTTTGAGTCCCATGCGGAACCCTAATGTCAAGTTACTGTTATTGTAAAATGTCATTTCAAGCGCCTCTTATATAATACGTATAAAAGTGCTTCTGACATCTTTTTTAGTAACTTGCCCAAAATATTAAGTATATCAATTAGAATTATGACGTAAGTGTCACATGTTGAGCTTATTTTTTTTTTTTTTTTTTTGTAAAGAAATATATACTGTAGTTACTGATAATAGATTAAAACGAAATCAGATATTATAAAATTTTTTGAAAGTCCGAATTGTTGATAAAAGTGTATGAATAGGTTTTTTTTATCTTTTTTAATTTGATTTTATTATAATTGTAACAGATTTTAACAAATTCCATAATACAATATCTTTTCTATAGCATAACACTGTATATATATATATATTCTCTTTAACTTTAATTGTAATTTATTGGGTCAGGATTTAGAAAGATTGCACTTAAAGAGAGTTAACTATATGTATATCTGGTATACAATTTCAAAGTTTAAATAAAATACATTTAATATATTAATATATATTGAAAATGAGGGTTCTAAATTTTTCGGGTAATGTCCGAGTTATTCCGAAACAAAGATGACAATTTAAGTTTCACGTAACATTACCTTAAAATAAATGAGTTAAAATAACTTGGGTAAGTTACCCAACGTATCTAAATGTACAGTTTAAAGTATGGTAAATCATTTTCTCTTATCGTTATTGGCTAACTTAAATCAATTACTCGGATACATACATTAACGTTTAATGTAATGTAATGTAAAAGAGAATTAGAGATAACAAATAGCGAAATTGATATAAATATCAACTTCAAGAAGGAACTTCAAGAAGGTTAATCCGAGCCTTCTGTTTGTTGTTAATTTGTTGAGGCTGTGAAACAGAAAACAATTTTGAAAAAAATGGGAATTCTAAAGTATTCATGTCTTGTTTGGTCATAACATAACGATAACGATAAATGCTCAGCATTATCGATACATGAAGGCTTGGATCATTTTAATGAATGAATAAGGAATTATTTTTTCCTTGATAGAGTCTCGAATTATGAAATAAGAATAGATGGATATCATAATTCAGAAAACTCTGATTATTTTCTTTTTTTGATAAAAAAACGGTTGTATGATTTCTACGTTTTACAATATTTTATATATATTTAACCGATTCTGATTTCTTCCTTAAATTAAACGATGACTTCAAAGCAACAAAAAGATTTCTGGATACGTCTATGTTTAGGAATACCCTTGTTAATTTTGGCTTTTCTTTGCCCTTGTTTGCGTAAGTCAAGTTCTTAAATTCTTATTAATGTATGATTATCTTACTAATTAATTATTATTGCTATTATTACTTGAATATAATAAAGAATACGCGGTAATAGTTCTTCTTTTAGGTTTACATGATCATACGACAGTAAACTCTATTGACATAATGTAAGGCTTCTTTTCAAGAAAAAAAAACTATGAATGGTTTGTGTGAGTTATTATAAAAAAAAAAACATTTTTATAAATATATGTATAAATATATATACACTTTTAAACCGAAAAAAATCAAAAAACCCTCCCCCGATAGATATTTTGCCGTTTCACTCGTCTTTCCAGGTAAAGATCTGAACATCTTTGTGAAATGGGTGATAATCTTTTTTTAACGTTCTTAAATTTGTTTTGTTTTCGATTAGTTTATCTAATCGTGCAAGGATCATTCGGTTGTGAACGTTTAAATCATCAACGAATTTCTGAAATGATAACACAAAAGTTATCAATGTTGGCGAAGTAATTTCCATCTTTGAATCTAAAGTAAAAGCCATTTGTTTGTCATCAATATGTCTAAATTAATTCATTAAAATACATATATATATATATATATATATATCCTTTAAACAGTTATTTAATTATACTTTGGATACTCACTGCAAGTAAGTGAAAACCTTTTTGATTTATTATATATATATGTAGCTTAATGACTCACATCTTCTTTATGAATATCAGTGCTCTATACGGCATCCTCATCCGATCAAACACTATGCTCAAAAAAATTAAATCAAGCATGTCAGATTTATACAGCAAATACAATTTGTATGTGGTTATTTATCGCTTTTGCTATTTTGTGGAGAATTAAAGATTGTGTAAACCCTGATTTCGCGAACATTGAGTTTTATGATGGGGAACGTTCCGCAGATCTTTAATTTGAATTTGAAATTTCGTGTTTTTGTTATGAATCAAAAACGAGAGGTAGAAAATATAAATTAATAATATACTTGATGATGATAAATTCTTTCTTTAAACAAACAAAAATCCCGAGATTCATTGAATTAATTCACGTGTTTCTACTATACATTGTCCTTGTTCATACGTACACAATATTTTTACTGTGGCTCGGCAAAGTTATAAAACAAACAAACAAATGAATGCATTTCTTTCACTTGGGCTAAGTTGAGGCGATGAGAACATTAGTAATAGACCAACCATTTGCAAATCTCTGTAATCCTATTTCTTTTTGATTTTTGATTTTTTTTTTCACGATATCATTATTCACGAATTACAAATTACATATGTTTCGTTAAAAAGTTTAATAAGGAATTTTATATACATCATTCCTTATATTTCATAAACAAAAAAAAATTTTTTTTACGAACATGCTTTGTTTGTTCCGGCTAACATGACTCGAGAAAAAACAACAAATTATGTGAGAATATGTTTGGGTATACCAATACTGGTATTATCTTTTCTTTGTCCGTGTTTACGTAAGTTTAATTTATTTAGGATACGCGTCTATTATGTCGGTTATTAATTATCCAACCTTTTGTTTAAAAGAATATGCAAAATTGATAATTTTCTCTGAAATCGCTGTGTATGGTTTAAAATTGACAACTTCAGACATTGTGTAAGATAGTTTTTTTTTAAACTAATTATCAAAGTTGTTGATTTTAGAAATTATATTAAAAAAATAATTCAATGTTAATTACCCATTTACTGTAAAAAAAAATATTCATATATACAAATATTTTAGGTACTTGGTGATTTCTCTCATTCTTCCTGGTAAAATTTTGTAAAATTTTCATTGAATAGTCCAATAATTGCTTATATTATGCTGTTGCTATTTACAAACACACATTTAATTAAAAAAAATCCAGCAAGTTTCATTATAAAGGGTTTGTGTAAACCAAACGGATGTAATCAATTATTAATTGAAGCTGCTCATGAGTTTAATCAATGGTCGAGGTATTCATTTTATTTCATTTGTTTTTTGTCATCACTTGTTTGACACTTGACACTGTTGAGGATTTATATTTCTTAATTTTTTTTTAAAAAAAAACTATAAAGTCCTATAATATTACTCTGGATATTCACAGCGGGTAATTTATATTCCACATTAGATTTTTTCGTATTTCAAATTTTAACCTTTTCTTTCTCTTTTTTTTTTTTTTTTAATAGTAATATACACGAATTATACAGCAAATGAAATGGTGGGCATACCATTTACATGTCCAAGTGATTACCCTTACAAAGTTGCAGCTATTCGTACAGCTTGTATAATTCGGTCTGCAAATATAATTGCTATGTGGTCATTTATTTTATTTGCCGTGCTTTGGCTTACAGTCGATTGTTTAGGTGTAGTTTATTGGGATGATGATGTTGAAGGGGAAGACATTAATGTCGATAAAGCACAAGAAATTCTTTCACGTGATAAAACTACTTGATTTCTTTTATTTTAGTATATCGATATATATATTTATGTTATACGTAGATATAATTATATATATATATATATATACGTATATGTATATTGTATATATGTGTATATATCAAATATGTATGTTAGATAAATTTCATAAAAAAAAAAATTTTTTTTAATTAATGTAGCAATTTATTATTTTTTTAATTAATGAAACTATTCTTTTTTATTGATTAATATAAACTTTATATAACGATAGCGATAATACGTAATATATATATTTGTTAATATGTTGATGTTGATTTCTTTATTAACCATTTTTATAATTTTGGGAAAACATTTTTTGGAGAAATAGAACACATGATGTTCTATCAATTAACATAAAAAATTTTTTGGAATGAATGTGATCAATATCGATGAAAAAAAATTTAGCTTAATGAGGTACAAATGAATGTTAAAAATTTTCAGTTTATATCAAATTATATACTTGTGTAAATAATACTCAGAGAAGAAAGATTGGAATGCTAATCGAATTACTCATTTTATAGTATATAAAAAAAAAAATTCATATTGATATACTTAGAATTTTCATGACTCAAAGATTCAAATTAGTAAATATGAAACTTTTGGCACACCGTAGTACTCGTGCATCTTTACGAAACATTAAAATCCGAAAACATTTAGTTTGTACAACGTACTTAAAAAAAATTAACAGTTAACGTTAATTCTGCGGGAAAAATTTTGTCATAGGTTTTATCATAACCCTACGTTAAATTTCATCCTAATCATGAATGGGCTTTGTACCCTAAAAATGTCTTTCTTTTAAACAACAAATATAATTGACGTTTCGAGAACGATTACGTTTACTTTTGATTTTTTCTTTTTTTTTAAAAAAAAAAAAGTGTTATGGAAATTTTATTTAGGTGTTTGTTCTTCTTATGTTCAGTGATATTATCTTTTACTCCTTGGATAGGTAGGTATGTTATTATCTATCGTAGTATTCTCTTGCTTTTTTAACCTCATTAATATTAAATGGTTGAATTTTTTTTAAGAACTTACAAAAATTATATTACTTAATCAATATCGTTATGAAAATGTTGTTATACATGTCAATTGGGTTATTGAGTATTTGTAAGTTTTTTTCTTAAACTTATAATATTAAGAATCTTTTATATAAAAATTCACTCTTATATGTCTCTTAAATGTCTCTTATATGTCTCTTGTATGTCTCTTGTATGTTTCTTGTATGTCTCTTATATGTCTCTTGTATGTCTCTTGTATGTCTCTTGTATGTCACTTGTATGTCTCTTGTATGTTTTATATAGATATTTTATAACGACGTTATGCACGTTCGGTTAGTCTTTGAACTTTTTTTTCATAAGATCTGCTTATTTGTCATCGATTTGTTAATAAAATATCTTTTTTTTTTTTTACTGTATTTAGTTTTAGTGTTTACCATTATTCTTCTAAACTACTATAACAAATTTAATAGACACATCATTATTAATGCAATACTGTACGCGATCATTATTCTCAATTACTATTCTCAATTACGTATTCTCTATTCACAATTTTCACAATTAACATTTATATTTTTCAGATTATTATTATTAGAATTATTATGGATAAGTGTTACTAGTAAGTAAATTATTATTATTACCAAAAATTCTAATATTTCATTAATGATTATTCTATTTTTTATTATTTTCAATTTTTTTTTTAACAAAAGTCGCCTATACGTACTTTACAATTCATGAATCATCCTCAATACCAGAATTATCATGTCCATCTTCCTATAATTATCAACCTTCATCCCTTCTCACCTTTTGTTATATCCGATTAACAAACTTATCATGCATGTGGTCTTTGTCCAGTGTATCATTTCTTATCACCATTATAATTATAATAGATTATATCAAAAAAATCAGATTATCTCGTTCATCACGTGTTATTATCGAACAAAATGACATTGTAGATATGACTGATATTGTAGATAATGATTTTACAAATTTTACTAGTAGTGGTGTTAGTGGTGAATTTGTCGCTTATATAGAGAATAGAAGTAATAATAATGAAAGAAATAATTTAAATAGGAGTTTTGAAAGTATTAGGGAATTTAATAATAGTAATCTTAATGAGGTGTCAAGAAATGATATTGTTTGATTACGTATCAATTTATTGTAATCTTAGAATTTTATACCTATTGTACATATTTATATATAATATACTTATTGCATATATTTCATATATCATTAATGTTGTGGGCTAAATTAAATTTCTATTTCCGAAATATTTCGGATTTTAATAAGCAATCCGAATTCATAATCCTAAATTCCGAAATCAAGGCGAAAATCCGACATGAATCCGATATAAATTCGATATTCCGATAAATTAATATATATCCGATATTGTTAGAGATAAATAATATTTATCATCAATACGATATTATCGTGCAATTATGATCATGATTTACAAGTCCTTATTGGCTAACTGAGTTTTAATTTCGAGGTTGTTATGCTTATGTAATAATGTACAAAAAACAACAAGAAAAATCTAGCATGGTTAAAAATCTGTTGATTGGATGATCGGATTTTTGGTTAAACCCCGCCAGCATGTGATATTAGCCAATCA
>CAJVQA010001816.1:0-24004 GCA_910591915.1 Cetraspora pellucida
AAATATATAAAATCTTGAAAAGTTTAAAAAAATTTTTTATAATAAAAATTTTTAAATAAAATCTTTAAATTTTTATTATTTAAAAGTTTCTTATTAATTTTAAAAAAAATTTTTAATAAAGTTTTTATAAAGTATATTTTTAATAAAATATTTTATAAGTAAACTGTATTTTATATTATTAATAATTTATTATGTTATTTAAAAAATACTAAATTTAATTTAAAAATCTAAGCAAATTTACCTGAAAAATAGTTTAAGAAATACTTTTATAATTAGTAATTAAAAAAACTAATATTAGTAAAAGTTTTAGTTATATATTAATTTAATTTTTTATAGATATGGCAACCTAGTAAAGTGGATAAGTTGTCAATCCTCAAGTGGCAGGTCAAGGTTCAATTCCTACAGATAATGAATTTTAGAAATTATATCTGTATTACAGTAACTGTCTCTTGCTGATCAGTTGGGTTTTGGGCATCTGTAATCTTAGATACATCAAGTCAGGCTCCACCTGACATTGGGAGCTTGGACATCTATGTAAAGTATAATGTTACATATACATAGAGGAATGTAAAAAACCAGTGTTAGATAAGGCTTCAGTGCAAACTCATGATAAGACTATTAGGCATAGAAGGCTAAAAAACTGAGGAGACAAAAACCTACTTGAAAATTCCAAGTAAAAAGATAGCACAAACTTTTGATGATGCCATTAGACTGATGAAAGCCTATGAAATACCTTTATAGGAACTGTTGAATAAACCAGATGACAAGATGTATAGAGGAACACATAACCAACTAGGCTACCAGAATTACCAGAGGAAAAAAATACATAAGTATATTATACTGAGCCATCTGGATTGGAAGTCTGGAAAACTCTGTTGTTAGTTTCAAGTTGTGACTAGTAAAAGATGATAGAAAAGAAGTTGGAAAGATAGGTACTAGGATTTGGGTAAACTTTACAAGGGTAATAGCAGTTTAAAGGATAACTCTGACTGCAAGTGTTGGCCTCAGCCATAGCATTAAACCAGATTAGTAATAATAAAAAATATAGCTTGCTTTGGTAGGTTTACTTTAAGGATAAAAATAGTATAAGAATTATAGTTCTATAGTTAAAAGCAAATAGATCTGGGTCTGTGCTCTGGTAAAATTAATACTAGAGTCAAATCAGAGGGTTTAAATAGAACATCTAAGCAGAGGTGTTAGGTATAGCAATGGTAGAGAACTTTCAGACAGACTTCTTAAATAAGTAATATAGAAAAGTTATACACATAGCTAGTTGTATATTTATCTAATAGTTTATTATAGATACATCTATATAAAACATGTACTTGATATAAGTATTAATAAAAAGCTATAACCAAAAAGGTCATCTTAATACTGAAAAAAAAATTAATTTAATTTTTTTAATATTATAAACAAATAAAATAGTTAAAAAAAATGCAAATAAGACTGAATTATATAAATATTGTTTATTAATTTAAAATATTATTATATATTAAAATTTAATATATTAAAGAAAACTACTATTTTTTTTTTTTAGTATTAAGGTAATCTTTTTGATTTTAGCTTTTTATTAATACTTATATCAGGTATATGTTTTATATAAATATATCTATATTAAACTATCAGATAAGTGTATAACTGGCTATATATATAACTTTTCTATATTACCTATTTAAGGAATCCATCCAGAGGTTCCTTATCAGTTGCCATACCTAACACTACTACTTAGATATTTTATTTAAACCCTCTAATCTGATTTTAGTATTAATTTTACTAGATCACAAATACAGATCTATTCACTTTTAATTATAGGACTATAATTCTTAAACTATTTTTATTTTTAAGGTAAACCTATTAGAGCAAGCCATATTCTTTTTTACTATTAACCTGGTTTGACACTATAGCTAAGACCAATACTTGTGATTAAAGCTACCTATTAAACTGCTATTACCTTTGTAAAGTTTACCCAAACTCTGATATGTATTTTTTTGCCTTTTTTTTTATCATCTCCTACTAGCTATAATTCAAAACCAACTAACTCTTCAGACTTTCAATCTAGATGGCCCAATATAATATACTTATATATCCTTTTTTTTTAATAATTCTAGTAGCCTAGTTGGTTATATGCTTCTCTATACATCTTGTTATTTAGTTTATTTAACAGTTTCTATAAAGATAGTTTATAAGCTTTCATCAGTTCAATAGCACTATCGAAAGTTTGTGTTATCTCTTTACTTGGAATTTCCAAATGAGTTTCTATTTTCTTGGTTTTTTAGCCTTCTATACCCAGTAGTCTTATTACAGGTTTGCACTAAAGTCTTATATAATACCAGTTTTTTATATTCCTCTAGTACATATAACATTATACCTTATATAAATGCTCCAAGCTTTCAATATCAGATAGGACCTAACTTGATATACTTAAGATTACAAATGCTCCAAAAAAAACTACTATTTAATTTAAACTTCTAATTTATATATTAGTAAATTAAAATCTTTAAAAAAATAATAATAAATTAAAAAAGATTTTTTTTTTAGATAATAAGTAAAAAGCAATAAATTAACTTATTAATTTATTATTATTATTTAAAGAAGCAATACAGGTGTTTTTAAAAAATATTTATATAATATTAAATAAAGTTATTTTAACTATTTTTTTTTTTTTTTAAAAAGTAAAGTCTCATTTGTATCTTTATTAAATAATTTATAAAATAGTAACATATGTATAGTATATACATTTTTACTATTTGTACTAGTACAAATAAAAAAGAAAATTACATGCAAGAATAAAAGCTCAGACAATTAAATAAATCTAATTTATCTGTAACCTAAACCTACTAGAGTGGTCAAAAACTCATCTAGATAATATTATTTATAGTTAAAATAAAGTTAGAAGTTGTGTGATACTTGACCCACAGAGTGCCCAAGTACTAATTTTTCTAAAGACCTATTCAACAAGTAGACAGGTTCCAGTATGTAAATGGAGTTGGTTAGGTTGATCACAGAAACAAGAATATGTAAAATTCTGATAAGTATGTATATTATTTCTACTGTAAGAAGATGAAGTTTGTTGTTTAATATGTGTATATATTATATGTTGTTGTTTTTTTCAATTTAAGAAATTAATACAGTAGGGTTTCTATAATTGTTTATAGATTTGTTTGTTAATTTTAAGCAAAATATTAATCATAATTGTTAATACTAGTTTGTATAGAACTTCTAGATCCTGAATAGTTTTAATTAGAGATAAAGAAATAAGACTTTTAAGAGTAATTTCTAGGTAGTGTGAAGATAAGTAAAAGAGTGTTTCTTAGAAAGCTAAATAGTTTTTAATTTTTTGAATAAGTTCTTTAGTTTTATTGTTAGAAAAGTCTAAATTGGCTAAGTTTATACAATTAGTTATTGCATTAGAAATAATACTATCAAGCAAAGAGAAATTGGCACAAGTGCACCAATATAATGATGATATAATTAAATTGCAGTAAAAGCAATTAGCATTATAAAAGATTAGAGAATAGATTTTATGATAAAGGTATTGAGTAGGTAGTTTATTAAGGAGTATTTTAATTTTAAATAATTTTGGATTGGTTAAGTTTAAAATTAGTAAAGTTGTAGATAGATTTTTGATTATAGTTGAAGTATAGCCAAGTTGAATTCCAGTTAATATGGTAGGCTAATAGAGTTCATTCATTATTTTGTTTTTGTGATGACCATAATGCAAGGTTGTAAGCTTTACAGATATTTTTGACAAAGTATCTGGTGGCAAGTTCAACAGAAAATTTTTCTGTTTCAAAGAATAGTAAATGATATAGGTTATAAATATTTGTATAGTTAAAATGTAATAAAGGTTTGTTTGTATATTGCTTAGCAAGTGAGTTTGCCAGATTGTTAAGAGTATTGTTTAAGTAGGCTTGAACTTTATGGAAAATAATATTTAATTTGTATGATTTAATAATATTTAGTAAGGTATGTTATAATGGCCAAGAGTTAAATTTGAAGAGTTTATTAGAATTTAAAGATGATTAATTAAATTGAATAAATTTTGATATTATGAATTGAGAATCTGTATAGATGTTAAATGTAAAATTTCAGAAAATAGTTGAAATAGCAGACAGAATAGAGAAAAGTTCAGCCTTGTAAGAGGATGGCCAAAGGTGAACTTGGGTAGTAAATTTGTAGATAACTTGATCATTAGAGTCTACTTAGACCTAGTCGATATCTATAGTATAGTTATTTGTACTTATACCAATTACTGAACCATTAGTATAGAAGTTAAATGAATTATGTAGTAGGTTATTAGAGAATATTTGATTAAGTTTATTAGTTGCATCACTTGCTTCAAAAATTGCAAAAGAGATAGAATTTGAAATGAAGATAGAAAGCAATGATAGTGGTAAGGAATTTGGCAAAGGCCATTTAATTGCAGTGAAGCTAAGAAGGTCTAGATAGTTTGCATTTATTTTAATTGAGTTTGAAATAATTCTACTGAAAAATTGAGCAGATGTAATAGATGAAGTATTAATAATACATGATGTAGTTATTCATTGTGAATTAAGTTGGCAACCTGAACAGGAAACAAGATTAATTTGTTAGAGTGAGTAATAATCAATACTAGGAGCCTGCAAATTGCCTTTTTTGAGACTTGGTCTAGCCTGCAATTAGGGTTAAAAATTTTTTTTGGGTCTGGCCTGGCCCGTATTTAGGGTTACCATTTTTTTGCCAGCCTGGCCCGGCCCGCATATGTTAAATTTTTTCTTCAGCCCAGCCTGGCCCAGCCCGCAAAAATTTCTTATATAATTTTACAAATTTTTAGGCCTGCACTGGCCCGCAATTATAAAGTTTTGCAAATTTATCGGCCTGGCCCAGCTCACAATTATAAAATTTTGCTTCAGGCCTGGCCTGGCCTGCAAAATTTTGCGGGCCGGGCTGCAGGACCCAACACAGGCCTCTAATCAGTACTGTTTATATTAATATCAGTTTGCCAGTATGTGATTGATATTTGGTTAGAATCTATAAGATGTTTATAAATTTTGCCTATAATAATTTTCTTATTATTGAAAGTAATCAGCCATGGTTTATGTTTTTTAAAAATGTTGTATATGTTATATGCAAAGAGGTTAGTTCTTTGCTATTAGTATTGAAGTTTAAGAAAATGTTGATAATTTTCTATAATAAGGTTTTCAAGTTTAGTAAACCAAGTTGGTTTTTTGCCTTTAGACAAATAAAGAATTCTCAATAAAAGATGTAGGCATTCAAGAAGTGTAATATTGTCTGAAATGCAAAGTTGTTCAAGGTAAAGTAGATTTAGTCATCTAAGTTGTTTTTTAAAGGTTGTATATTTGAGGTGGTGTTGGAGAATAAGTTCAAGAGATTGAAGTTGATAATGAATAATGTTTGGCTATAATGTATTACTGTTAGCTCTAATAGAGATAGCAATTTGTAGAAATAGTTGGATGATTTTAAAATTAAGAGTATGTTTATCTTGACTATCAATATTAGATTAAAGATGTTCAAGAATGTTTATAGTAAACCAGAGGTTGTTTTGGAGCTGTTGTAATCTAATATAAATAGAAACACTTAGTAAATAGAGATTATTAATTTGTTAAAGAAATGTAGTAATATAGTATTGTAATTGTATATTCCAAATATTATATATGTTGTATAGATAAGGATGAAGCATTGTATTATTAGGAATTAATTAGGCAAGATGAGATTTGTGTTTAGCAATTGTAAGATATTTAGCCAGTATGCAATTACATATAGTTTTGAAAAGTATAATATTATATATTCTGTATTCTAATGTTTGGATAATAACTGTATTGATAATGTAAGTAATTTGGTTGTCTGTGATATTTTTTGTATTTGCAATATTAATTAGTTAAAAAGCTTCTTCTTGAATTAATTTAATTGTATGAGTTTGTTTGTTATTAAGTATAAATCTAGATATTTAAAAGGTTGATTATTAGAGATGAAGTTAAGAGTAAAGTTAAAAAAGATGATAGAAATAGGTTTGGCATTTGTGGCAAATATTGACTTGGTAGGATTAATTTAAAGATTAGCTATTTGGTAGAAGGATGCTGCCATTTGAGTAATTTGTTCTAACTCATTTTTGGATTTAGTAATTCATAATGTGTCATTTATATAAGTGAAAACTGAGGTAGAGGCTTAAAGATATTGGTGTCAAAAGAGGTTGTAGACTAGTTTGCCATGAAGTTGAAAGAGTATAGCCTGTAAATTGAAATGCAATTCTGTGGATAAGAAGATTATAATAAATGCACCAAAATAATGATGTTATTGTTTCTTCTTGGTCAATTCTATTTTTAATAGAATATGAATCTGTAAGTTCAAGATTAATTATAACTCAGTTGTAGTAGTTATTAAGCAGATTAGTAAAAACTTCTACTAATTTAAGTAACATGTTGATTCATATTAAAGATTTGTGAAAGAGATTAGAGTTTACTAAGTTATAAGCTTTGCTCATATTCTAAGATATAAGCCAAAGTTTTTTAAAGTTGCAAGAGGCTTCTTTAATTATATTGTTAAGTATGTGAATTGGTATTGCTATACTGTTGCCAAAAAGAGCAATATAGTTATAAGAAGATAATATTGAATATAAGGTGAAATTGGTGTTTAAGTGATTAGTAAAGAGTTTGCTATATAATTTTTTAATATGTTCTAAAAGACTAATAGGTCTGATATTAGTTAAACTTCTATCGAAGATAGGTGTTTTAGAAATAAGAAAGATTCTTTCTTTTTTCTATTATTTGAGTATACTGTTAGTTGAAATGCATCTATTAAATAGAGCAGTTATAGCTTAGAGAAATGGTAAACTGGCATGTTTAAGCATTTCATAACTTATACCTGAAGGACCACAGACTTTATTACTTGGAAGTTTGCAAGTATATTAAAAATTTCTTCTTCAGAAAATTCTGCTAATACTTTTTGATACTATTCTGAATGAATGTTTGTTTTAAGTTGATATTCATTGTTTCAAGAAGAGTTATAAATTTGTTGATTAATTTGTCTATGTGCTGTCTATTGGTTGAAGTGTTGTTAGATATGTGTTTTAATTTCTTGTACTTCTGTAACAACATTATGATCTGTTTTAATGTTGTCAAACTTTATAGAATCTTTGTGATAATTTAATATGCTATTAATCATTGATTTTGATTGAGACTGAAGTTTATCACATCTTTTGGCTATATATTCATTAATTTGTTGTCTAATTATTTTAATGTTTTTGATATTACATGTATGATAAAATGCTTTCCACATATTATTAGCATTTAAAATCCAATCAGTTAGTAGATTATGTCTGGTTGGTAAAGAAGGAATAGTAAAATTATCAGTGTTATTTAGTTGTTGAATTATGTTATTAAGTTGTATAAGTATAAGTGTTTGGTTTTATAATGAGGCTTTAATTTGTTGGATTATATTTCTTAGCTTTTTAAGACTATAATGTAAAAAGGAAGTTTTAGCAGAGTATATATGTTGAAAGTTGCGCATTGTAATTTTTTTGTTAGAAATATGTTTAAGAGCAGCTAAGATAATACTGATCTAGATTTTGTGCTATGTTGTTTCTAAGGATTCTGTTGTATTAACAGTTGTAGGTGTATAGTTAGAACTAAGTTTAGTAACCACTTGATTATCATATAATTGCCAAAGTTCTTCATTCATTTTTTTGTAGAAAAATGTTCTTTTTCAAGTTTTGGTTACAGAACATCATTTGCCAGAATGGGTATAAGGAAAGGACTAAGAGGAAATTGGAATTTTATGATCACTATTTATGCTAGTTTTGGAGTCATTAGTATTGTATGAGGTGAGATAGCAGATTATTGAATAGTTTGCTTAAATGTAATCAATTCAACTTTGAAATCGGCTTCTTTGCCAAGTATTGAATAATGACTAAGTATGAGCAGCTAGGTCATACATGTTGTTATATTGAAGAAAGTGTAATAATTTGTATTTGATAAAGAAAGAATATAAGCTATTATTAGAAACATTAAAGTTTACTAAAATAATAGGTTGTAGATTTGAACTTGTGGCTTGTTGAAGCCATGAAATGACAGTATTTTAAACAGTTAATCTGAGTTGGGTGTCTTCATAAAATAGATATACTGATATAATATGAAATTTAAAGTCATGTTTAAAGAAAAGGTCAATAGCAATAGCATAACCAGAGAGGTTGTATATTTTGTGAATATGTGGTTTGAGCCTATTATTAATTATAATTACAATATCAGCTTTTGGGCTGTTGCTGCATGTCCAGTAATATGTAAAGTGTTTGGATTTTTGTAGGTTTGTTATTGTATTTATGTTAGTTATTTTAGTTTTAGTAATACTAACTATATTAAGATTGTTTGTTAAACAGAATTTCTCTCATATTTGTTGTTTAAGGTTTTTATTATAGTCTTGAACATTGTGAGTACTAATGAATAACTTAAGAAGCTTAATAAAAGAAGTGGATTGTAAATTTTTATTTGTTAAGTTGAAGAGCTGAGGTGTAATTGTATATCTAGGAAAGAGTATATTATTTGTGTTTATAACTTTGAAGTGTATAGAGGTTTTGCATTTGCTTTGTGGTTTAAATTTGGTATTAGTAGATGTATAATTAGCAGTTTGAGAATTAGATTGAGATTTAAGAAGTATATTGAGAAAATTATTCATAAAAGAAATATAATAGTTTAGTAAAATAGTAAGCTCATATAGTAGATAAATGTGGGCTTCTGTTTTGTCTATTTTTAATGGTATTATCAAAGAGTTTAGTAAATATATAGAGTTAATTTGTTGTAAATATTGAAAGAAAGTTTTTATAGTTGGTTGGAGGTGTAGTAGAGGAAGATAATAAATTGAAGAAATTTGTTATAGCAAATGTCCAAATTATAGAAGTTTAATTAATTTGAATTGTATATCTTTTGTAAAGTCACTTGCTATTTTAAGCTTAGTTCTTACAGCTGCAAAGAGTACCATAGCCTGCCCTGTATATTGGGTCTGACCATTATTATCTTGGTTCTTTATGTAAATGAACTTACCTATCTGTCTATTTACATCATTCTTTTTTAAGAATGGTCTACTGAATATAGAGGACATCATTATTTTAGAAGCAGTGGCTACCATTTTAACTATTAATAAACCAATTTTTGATTTAATAAAATATTATTAAGTAATAATTTGTTTTTGAATAAGAATAAAATATTTGAATTAAATTTTAAAGAAATCTAATTTATTGACTTTGATAAAAAAATTATTAACAATATTACCAAAAAATATTTTAATTAAAAATTTACTAAATACAACAAATAATTTGAAAAAAATTAAGTAAATTATTTATAATTCATTAATTCATTATTGAAATGATTCAAATAATTTTGATTTGATAACAATTTTATTAAATCTTTGTTACTAAAGTTTAAATTTTCCAAAAAACAATTCTAAAAACCAATAACATTAAATAAAAAGAAAAAAAAGTAAATTAATATTAGTTGAACAAGTTCTTAATAAAACTTGAACTTATTTATTATTATTATTAGTATTAAATATAGAAAACTCTTTTATCTTGATGAAAAACATATTTATAAAAATTTCTAAATCTTTTAAAAATTATCCAAAAGTATCTTGTAATATTAGCAATGTTAATATTTAACAAACAGCTATTTTTAGATATTAGAAATCTTATCAACTCTAAAAAAATAAATCTAAATATAAATTTAGTAAAACAAATACTATTTCTAAAAAAAAATATAGTATATATAAAATGTTTGTTTTTACATCAAAATAAAATAACAAAGAATAACAACTAGACAAATTATATTAAATAAACTAAATGCTTAAATTTTATTAAAAAGTTTATGATCTTTGAATTGTTTAATACATATTACAAACTACTAAACTATCATTGTAATTTTAAATAAATAAAAAAATTAAAATTTTGATTTCTATAAAACTTGTCCTAGTATAATTTTATTTTAATCTACTCTTTATAAATTATCATATAACATTCAGTATAGAAAATTTAATGTTTTTATGTTCTTATAAGAACATACTTTTTAATTTGAGAATATTTGTTACTTTGAACATGTTCTCTATAAAAAATTTTTGAGAACATATTGCTTGATAAATATGTTTTCTATAAAAAATTTTTTGAAAACATATTGCTTAAGAAATATGTTCTCTCTATAGTATAGTACAAATGAAGTTAAAATTAGAAAATAAGTAAAGTCTGAACAACCCAGAAAGAAAATGAATGAACATAAAAGACAAGCAAGTTTGAGACAAAAATTTGAATAAATTAACAATATTATTCAAAAAATTTCAAAAAATGGTAACAGAAATTTTTGTTATTAAGAGCATAAAAATATTTTTGAGAATATTAATTAAATAATTGTGTTCTCATGAGAACATAAATTTCAAAACAGATTTCCAACACTGGTGACACTATCTAAAGCTTCCAGAAAATGATCCAAGACCAAAAATATATTGCTTGCTCATATACTTCTTATTTGTAGTTATATAACAGGTAATACGTATCTTATATCGGTTGCAATTACTAGGTGTAATTATTGGGGTTCTCATTGCTAACGCTAATATAATCCGGATGGTCTTTAAGAATAGGATCGAAACACTAGGCGCATATATCAACACTTTCAGTATATATAAAGTACGTATAAAATTTTTTGTGATAAAATTTTTTTGAATAACACTGCTTGGCCAAACGATCTGCAAATTTGAAAATAATTGGACTTATTAATTAGATCGCAATCAAAATTAACCCTTTATTTTACTAAACATATCAATATACAGTCAAACCACTCTATGATCACACCCCTCGGGATAAATATTTGTGTGCTTATAAAAAGATTTTTACTTGTTTATATACGTATAATTGGTTCCTAAATGTGCTTATAAAGAGGTTTTTTATATAATGTGCTTATAACGAGCGTGACTATAGAGGGGTCTGACTGTACTTGGTTAATATTCTTTACGTATATTATTTCAAAAATATTGTATGCAATTAAAAAATAGCTAATTATATTATTCTTTTATAAACAAATCCAGACACCCAGCCTTTAATGCAATACTAACCGCAGTTACTAGAAGCAATTAGGGATGCAGATGAAACTTCTGTAACTTTTGCCGTAACTTGTCGTGTAATATGTAATATATAACTATAATAACAGATAAATTATGGCATTTTTGCCGTAACTTTATTTTATTATATGTTACGGTAAGTTACGGCAGGCAATTCACCTGCATCGCTAGAAGCAATATAAACAAAACTGTTAATACTAAACCAACTGAAAATGGACATGCTAAAATTATTTAGTATATACAACAAATACTATAGCATGCTTTGAGATTTTAGCCTTTTCTGGCTAGGCTGAGAATAAATTGGTTCTAACTTTTAATTTTTAGTAAATGTATTCCATCATAATGTAATTATTTTAATGTCTATATAAATGCTCACTTCGTTCTTAAAAAAAAAAATCATCTAAAAGCATTTTGAAAATCGATTATCTTAATGGATAAACTTCCAATGATTGGTTTTCATTTTTGTTTTTATACTATAAAACAATATTGTTAATTGATATCCCACAAACCCATATAATAAATTTATTTATATTAAAATTAAACGCTTTGACATATACTATCTCAATATAAAATTGACAATTTACAATAAACTGCAATCTGTTTTAGAGAAAAGGATTACATTAAAAGAATTATAAAAAAGAGTGACATGTTCGGTCTAACCACAGGGAACTAAATTGAGTGGCGTAAAGTTATACGACACTTTGATCAAGTGGTAATAAATAAGATGGAAAAGGTACATTAAGAAATATGTTACCGAAAATCAATAATTCCTTTTTTTTTTTAATTTTAAATTCTATTGAAGTGAAATAAAAGGGGAAAAAAAATTACACAAAACTTGACCTTTACAAATATGCATATAACTCAACGGCTCACCATTTTCTTTATAATTTGTACAAAGGAAGGAGTAACACCTTTCCAGAAGGATGCAACTCCAAATTGTTAAAAAATTTTAATAGGAGATACGATCCTTTGATAAGAGTCACACTCCTTGAATTAATGTTATTAACAAAGATACAAAATGATACTTTGTAACGTGGGAGGAGAGATGATGAAATGAAGCATAGAAATAATCTATGCATGACGATTTTATATGTAATATACTAAAAATAAACACTTTTTACATAACGATACAAATGCAACCACTACCAGATGGCGCATAGGGATCGTCGCGTCTATCGACAGGTCCCCAAACAGACGGTACTAAGAAATCTCTAGTGTTTCTACAGTATAGGATTAAACTTGAATAGATAACAGTTAAGATTAGTTACTAGCATCTGTGTTCGAAAGTGTATCTTAAACATATCTAAATATAATACGTACCTATTACTTGCTTCGCTGACACGTACCCGAGGACGATCTAAATCTTCTCGAAGTCTTTGGTTAAGATCAACTAACCGCCGAAGTTTAATGTCTGCCATTGAATGTTGCTTTTGTCTGTGCATCGTGTAATATGTATGTGTTCTTATAATTACAAATTGATGGTGAGGAATTTAATGTTGAAAGAAATATAGCAGGGCCTTTGCCTATAAGTAATGAAAATGACGTTAAAGTATCATGTATATGAGCTGGAATAATTTATTACAAAGCGAAATTCGGTAAATCCCAATCTAGTGTAATCCAAGCATTTTCATCGATATGTAACTTCCATATTTATAAAAATGAAATAAAAGTTTGTAGCTTACCTTTAATATTAAAACCCCTTGGTTAAACTGTACATCAGTGTAGAAAGATAATATTAATAGGATTTCAAGTTTTCCTATCAAAATTATTTACAACAAACTTACCAGAAGGAATGAGCTAGTTTTGTGAAAGAAAATAAAGGAAAAAAACGATGAGAAACAAATTCCAAACTTGTGTTAGATAAAACAAACGGTTGGCTAATGTTAGCACCAACCAAATAAAGTTTTTATTTCAATATATGTAATCTGCATTGAATTATCCTTTTTAGTAAATAAATTAAATAATATATTCCTTACAATCAATTCTATTCACCAATTAATTGTTCGTTACGTAGCATTTAGTGTCTGACAAAATATTATTATGTTAAACGGTGTTAATATGTGTACTTATATATTCTGACTGGATGTACTAATCTATAATTATAATGAGGTGGTGGGATGGTGTAAATACACTAAAGTAAAATCAATTCATCCCCTAAACGTACCTAGGTACATACACTACGTACGTACTTCGGAGAGATCTGTCCATAAAACCTAAATCTCCAATTAAAGAATTTATAGACCATGATTTTTCGGATATCTCCTATTATGTGATTATGTGTCCCTTTGTTGGAAGCAATGTACAGAATGTACGTACGTACGCCTCTGCGTGTACCAGTTACACGAGATCAGGGTGTAAATTTTATTAGGCCAGGCGAAGCTAATTCCTTGGTATTCATAATATGAAAATTTTAAAACAGACCGGTTATTAGTTTTCAAATTTTGACCCTTCTGGACTTCAAAGACTTTCATATAATTGGCTGGTTAAATTAATTTAATTTTACATTATTTATATAGTTCAAAACTACAAAGAATAAATAAAAACAAAGCATATAAAAAGCTTTATTAGGGTCGTAGGACTTCACTATTAAAAATAATCAAAATCTCTTGGTTTTAGAGAGGTTAGCATAATAACGACTTCTGAAAAATAAGTTATACATAAATAATGTTAATTTCTTTAGACAAAAAAGGGTAGTTTGATTTATTTTAAGTACTTTAAACTGTATAAATCATTTAAATTTATATTGATTTAAACAACCAATCATATGAAAGTTTTTCTATGATTCTGGACTATAAAAACCAATTAATTATATCCATATGATTTTTATAATGATCACGTCTTCCCAATATTGCCACTAGAGTCCAGGAGTATGATTCGGTCATTGTCAAATTATTATGCGAACCTAGTGATTACAGGATTAGGTTTTAAGTAAGATATAGACTATGAGCCCGTCAATTATAGAAAGTTTCTAAAGGCACAAAATTTTTACTAGAAATATTTTGTGGTAATTCTACATATTCTACATATGGAGATGTTTATAGCAAAACAAGGCTTAGGGACTATATAATATACAGTCCCAAAGCCTTGTTTTGCTGTGGGCATCCCCATATGTCAAAAATTTTAAGCATGAATGTAGTTGGTATATAATCATTATATCAATGCTTTAAAAAGTTTGAATAGTATAATGAGTAACTTATTTTTGAAAGTGTACCAGGCATATGATAGTTTAGCTAGCATTATTTATATGAAATTGGCCAGTGTTAGAGTATAATATAAACTAACTTGATGACAAGATTTTATGTAATTCATTGTGTAATGCCAATTGACCAATAAAAATTTCTTTGAACATAAGTATGTTATATTATGCAAGATTATTCAAAGTTCTTTAAATTATACAAAATTACATATTTTATATGCCATAAATTGAATTATGTAAATATTATATTAGATTATAATCTTAAACATCAATTATTACCAAAAGTTGCAGTTATGTAACAATAATAAAAATTCTTCAATGATTTGTAAATTAATAACACAATAGTTAGTGCTTTTGAGTCTCAATTGTAAGGTTGCAAGTTGCAAGTTCAAGTTCAAAAAGTAATAACAATTTTGTCAAAATCACAATTAAAAACATACTGTTTAATAATTTTTACAAAATGATAATCCTAATCTTTAAAAAATATGTATAACAGATTTTAAAAGTGTTTGAGAACCTTTAGAATAGCAAAAAAAAATAAAACAAAATTTCTCAAAATTTATTAAAATTAGATAAAATTAATGTTATATATATATTTTTTTATAAATCAGACAGCCTTGCTAATTACCTTTATTAAAATTCTTGTATACATACTATACAAAATTGGCTTAAATTTTGGTTTAATATCTTTTAGTTACTTCTATGAATGCCCAGAAGTAGTCTGTTACATAGGCTAGAAAATTATCACTGGCCTAGAGTTATACCAAACTAGCTCGTAAGATTCTAAAAAAAGGGTCTTATGCTTCTATTTACAAAATTAAAAACTGAACTGAGTTATGTTTCCTAAATTTGAACTTTGTTTTTTTTTTTTTCTTCTTTCATAACTTAGTTTTGTTTATCTATATTTGTAACCTTTCCTTCTTTTTGTGTTTCTTTATTTAAAAAATTTCATTTTTTGTTATTTTCTTTCTTTTTAATTGTAGTATTAATTCCTACTAATTTTTTCTAATCACTAATAATATTATACTATTTTTTTTATATATTTTCAAAAAACCTATTCCATACTATGTTTGTGAATATTGTTATGAAATTCTTGGTTTCTTTTAATAATTGTATAATATCTTGTATCTTTTTTTTAGTTTTTTCTTATATTAACCTTTTAATGATTTTGAATTTGCTTGTTGATCTTTCTTCTTTTAAAGTTTTCTATAAAAGCTTTTTAAGTTCTTTTTATTTGTCTTCTTCTGAGTTTCTTTTGCAAGTATTGTTCATGTCAAGATGATTGCTGTATTTTTTGTACTATCCTATTCTTTTTTATACTCATTGCATGTTACTAGATGATCTTGATCCTCTTCATGATCTTTATTATAAAGTATATAAAATGCATTTTTGTATAAATCTGGTTATCTTTGTGCCAAGATCTTGAATATAGGTAGCTTTTTATTTGTGTATTTAATTAATATTATTAATTTTCTATTCCTCTTTATACTTGTACATTTTGTTCTACTTTGACTCTTAATGCTTTGCCATAATGTTGACTAGCCATATTCTTCTTTTTTTGAATTTGGTTCTGTTTTTTGTATCGATAATGTAAATCTTCATTCTACTTCAACTTTAAGTTCTAGTACATTTTTGATAAACTTTCTTGTTAGATTTTTAATCACTAAATTCTTCTAGCAAAGTGAAACATTTGAATTTGAAGGTAGTACTTTTATTATTTTATTAAAATTATCTATTTTACTATTTCTTTTACTAATTTATCTGCTCTATTGTTCTATTTATTACAACTATATTCTTTTATTTTAACTAAATGTAATTCTATTTTCTTTACACTAAGCAACTCTAGTATATTTCTCTTAAAATCATAGTTCTTTTCTTTAATCTAATATTTACTTAATTTTAACTTTTTTCTTTTATTAAGATCTGCTATTACTACCATACTGTTTATGTAAATCTTGACTTTTTTCTTTCTTAATGTTATTAGTAACACATACCAAATCATAAGCAATTCTGCTTTTATTAATAAAGGCCAATTTTATGTGTTAATTGTACTTTCATTCATTACTTTTTCTTCTTTAGTATCTACTTACATCTATCCTACTCTCATGCAATTACTCTCTATTAAGTTTTCTGTCAATGTTTTCTTAAGTAATCTATCTATATAGAAAATCAGCTTCTTGTTGTTTTCTAGTTTGTTTCTTTGGTTTTTATAAGCTAACTCTTTTTTAAGTACTTAACTAAGTTATTGTTTTTTTATAAGCTCTATGTCTAAGTCTTTATATACTATTTGACTAGACTTTTATATTTGTCTGGATTGATTAATTTATTGTATTCTAATTCTCTTATTATTTTTTGTTCTACTTCAAATTTGGACACTTCTTTCTTGTTAATAAGTCTTGACAGAGAGCCTTGGATATCTTTTTTATTATTTTATCTTTTATAACTTTTCTGTTCTTTAATTTGATCTAAGTTGCAACCATCACATTTTTCCAAAAATTAACCTATTTTGTTTTCTCATAGCTTTGTTTTTTAATGTTCTGTAAGCATCTTTTTGGATGTATTTGCAATATTTTCCTAATTATTAGATTTTCTTTTTTTTCATTTCATAGTAACTTTAGTACAATTCATTCTTTTTTTCTGTTATTATTTGAGCATCTGTCTAAGATTGTTTGTAGTAATACATTTTTATTTTCTTCTAATAACATAAATTCTGGTTTAAGTTGTTTACTGTTTTTGTTTTCTATTATAGTTTTTTCGATTCTTTTAAACTATCTTGCTGGTCTTCCTTAGCTTGATTTTTTTTTCAGTAGTTTGAGTTACTATTATGAAATCATTCTATTGTCTTCTTTATTAATAAGTTGGTTTACTGAGGCTACTTGTAATATAAACTTGTCTTTCAACACATCTGTGATTTTTAATTTTTCATCTGTTCTTCTTATACTTATATTATTAAAATCAAGTGTTATTCATAACTCTTTAGCTTTAAGTATCAACTGATATACTAAATTGTTTTTCTATAAGCTGCTACATACTTTTATTGAGTTTTTTTGCCAGTTCGTTTTTGTTACATCTAAGAGCAGCAACTTCTGGTTAATTCTAATTCTTATTAATTTTTCTTCAGAACTTATTGAATTAATTTGTGATACAAACTTGTGATTTGTTTAATTAGCAATTGATCTTATAACACATTGCAGTTGCCCAGATTTCTATGAATAATTATACTATTGCTTACTGTTCTTGTAATTACCAATTTGTGTTTGGTTACCCCTATTATAGGCCCTTGTATAGTATCTCTTGCTCTTATTAAAAGTCTTGATACTTGAAGCATATATACCAACTTTGGCACTATATACATATTGTTTATATATGATATCTGAGCATCTGTTATCTTTTTGGTGTTGAGCAGCTTTGCTATAGAACACACTAATTTTTTAGCTTTTGTTTTCATTTGGTCTTCATTAAGTTTATTATTAAGCCAAATTTCTAAAAACTTTGTTATTTTAGTTTTTTCTTTCTCAAAAATTTATTCATTACCCAGTCAACCCTTCTATTTCTTTTGGTTCACTTGAATTTATTATAATGAGTTTTGATTTTTTTTCATTTATCTGAATGTTATTTAGTTTAAAGAAATCTTCAGCAATTTGTAATGTATACTCTATTTGCTCTTTACTACTTGCTATCCATGTTGTATCATCTGTGAATGCTACTACTGCTTGCCATAATTTCATCTTTGTTAAAATTGATACTACTGTTGTATAACCTAGATCTATATTGTTCTGTACTCTTTTCAGTAATAGATAATAGAATACTCTCTATATTAGTAGTAAGAGTATCTCTTTTTGTTCAATTTTATTGTTAATTACAAATGCCTTTGTATATTCCCAGTAAGTAATTATTTTAGATTGTTTGACTTGAAATAAATTTAATATCATTAAGATTATTTTTTCTGACAACTTAATTCTTTCTATTATTTTTTTAAAGCAATTAGCAATACTGAATTAAAAGCCTTTTTTATATCTTATAGAACTAACTATAGCTCATTGTTGTTCTCTTTAGCATTTTCTATTAATGCATTTATAATATGTACTAGCTCTTTGGTTAAGTTTCCTGACAGTTCTGTGAAATTTGGCTCTTTGAGTATATTCTTTTTACAGAAAACCTTTGTTAATCTTTTAGTCAAAATTTTTGTTGTATACTTTCGAAAGGTCTTTAAAAGTGGTATTGGTCTAACATTATCTAAATTGTACTGCCAGTCCTTTTCTTTAAGGATTGGGTATTTTTGTAAAATCTTCTATTTGTTTGGAATTTTGCCTAATTTGATACAAATTTCTGCAAAATTTCTAAAAATTTCTTGAGACTTCAGTTCTGCTACTTGAATTAGAATATATGTAATGTCTAAAATTCCTGATACTGTTTTTTTTTTAAGACCTATTAGCATTTTATCTCATTCTTCTTCTGTAATATTTTGTTCCAAACCTTGGTATCATTCTTCTTTTAATGTTTTTTCAATTTGTATACTTCTGACCATTATTCTTTACAGATTTCTTAATTAAATTGTCTTGATCTAAACTGATTTAATAATGTTCTTTTGTTTTTTTCAAAACTTTTGTTAATTTTATAAAAAGTTTTCTTCATTTCTTTATTTCTTCTATTAGTCTATTAATTTTAATTTTTTTTAATAATTTATCTAATAGACTTATTAGCATTTTGTCTTGCTTTTTATCGATTATTTGATACTGTTTTTCTATATTTTCTTTGATTTCTTTTCTTCTTTGGTTATCTAATTTACTGGCTCTTCTTGCATGAAGTATTTTTCACTAATCTTTTAAATCCTCAATAAGTTTACAAGACCAAATTTCCTGTGCCAGATTTATATACATCTTGTGTTGTTAATTAATAAAGATGATTTTTTTATTTAGGTCTTCTATGTAGTCTTCTAAGTACTTTAGTTTGATGTTTTTCTGTTCAATATTTATCCATTTTCCTAACTGAGTAAGTGTTTTCTCCAATTGCACTTCTTTTGTTTTCTTTCTTTTGTTGAATACTATATTTGCTATTATTTTTTTTTAAAAGATATTTGTATGCTATTGTGATAATGTTATTACTAATTATGTTCCACTATTTATTTATGTTCTCCTTATTTCCAATGTCTTTATTTACTTGAGAAAACCTTTTCAAATCTTGAATACAAATTTTTTTTTCCAGTTGCTTGTCAAAATTTTGCTTATAGTTATCTCAATCCTCTTCAGTTGTTTTGTTATATATAATTACTATTTTTTTATAATTCTTTCTTATAATTTTTGCTGCATTGTATGATGTAATCAAGTGATTCAACTCTATTTTTGCTACTACTGCATTATGATCACTGTCTGTACAGATATCTATTAGCTAAATTTCTGCTTCATAAAGACCATTTGCTAGTTTTTTTGTAACTCAAATATAATCAATTCTTGATTCTAATTCTTGACTTGATCATGAAACTTCTTTTGATTCTGAATTAATTAATAAAAATGCATCTTTAAATTCTTGTCTTTCGAGCTATCTCAACAATAGGTTTGGTTTTGATTGATTTTTTCTTGATTTTGTCAATCTATCTAAGTTAATATCTACTACACTGTTAAAATCACCTATAATCACTATTTGTGTTTACTAAAGTTTCTTAATGTACTTGTTTATAATTGTTTTTTGAATTAGTTTTTATTTTTCTTTATCATTTAGCAGCAAGTAAGTCATTATAACTACAATCTCTAGTTGTTTAAATATAAAACTAGCTGAGATTATATATTTGTTTACTCTGTCTATCTGTTTCAAGTATTTTTTCTACTGATTGCTAATTAGCAAACCTATACCTGAATCTTTCTTTTTGTCTGAACATGTGTTTGTTCAAAAACTTTTGTATTCTTCTAAATTTCTTGTTAAGAAAAATCCCTCTTTAGCCAAGATATTTGTTTCTGCTAGTTTTATAATATTAAGTTAACCAAGTAACAAGATGATAGGAAAAAACATTTAGCAAAAGATTGTAAAAATAGTTACTAAACAGAAAAGACAAACACAATTTATAATTATGGGTGACTTTAATCATACAGTGAACAATATAATAGATAAATAACATCTACAATTAGCAAATTTTAAAAAACTACTAATCTTTAATTAAATAAGAAAGCAAAACTTCATAGCATATATAGGAATATATATCTGACAAGCCAAGAGTACACATAATTAAACAAGAAAGCTGCAACAAGAATTAACTATATTTGAATGTCAGAAGAACTGGCTTTGGGTTTGCAAAGAGCAAATATTGAGAAAACAGAAGAAATTACAGAAAATGATTATAAAATAATAATTGCAGAAATATAGATCAAATATATGATGAGAAAAAATAGTAAAGCAAAAGTTAAAAAAAAAGAACAATCAAGAACATTATATTTATATAATTAGGCGAAACCAGAGAATTGGAAAAATCATGCACAAAAGCTACAAAGATGGTTAGCAGTAAAAGAAAACCTAAAAAACATTCAAACAGAAGTGCAAGATGAAAAGAAACAGTTAAACAAGATAAACAAAATATGGAATACAATAGAAGAAGCAATTATTACTGCAGCAAATAAGCATATACCCAAAAAAAGAATATACAACATAATGGCAAATAGAAGAACTAGTCAAAAAGCACAACAACAAGAAAAAGATATTGTAAAGCTGCAAAGATTAATTAAATATGCAAAGATGAGAAAGAACCAAGAAATAACAGAAAAGAAAAGAATTGAGACAAATAAACAATTAAAAGTACTAGGCAACAAAACAGGAGCAAAACTGCCAAAACTACAAAGGCATTGGTTATATGCCTAAATAAAAGACATGAAAGGTTGACAGAAAATCTTATAGGAAAGAAAAAAAAAGAACTGAAAACAAATACAAAGAAGGCAAATAGAAGAAAATATAGATAAGAAATGTAAAATAATCAAAACAGGCCAAAAAAAAATACTTGCTAGTCTTCTAAATAAGCCATACAAAAAGATAATGCTTGATAGGCTTATTAAGCAAGTAGAAAAAAAGATATATCTAATAACAAAGCCAGAAGAGGTTAAAACAAATGTAGCAGAACATTATAAATTGCAGTTTAGAAAAAAAAACACCAAACTAGAAACAATAACAAAAAAGTGAAAAGAGATATACAAACTGAAAGAAAGCATTAAAGAAGAATGATATGCAGAACTTGAAGAAAAAATTAAGAAAAAAGAATAGGAAGAGACACTAAAAGAGTTAAAGACAGAAACAGCCCTAGGTATTTTAGGTATAAGCTATATACTAATCAAAAGAACAGAAATGAAAATATAAGAAATTTTTAAAAGTTTTGTAAACTTATGCTTAGAAATAAGAGAAATTTTAATAAAATAGAAAATAGTACAAGTTTACCTGATACCAAAAGATATAAAATAGGAATATAGTTTAAACAACATTCATCCAATAGCACTAATTGAAACATTTAGAAAAGTTATAACAAAGGTGATAACAAAAAGACTTGCCAAAGTATTTATAGAAAAAAAAATACTTAAAAGATCAAACTTCATAAGTTTTTTAGAAAACTCAACAAAGCAACCAGTACAGATTCTAAATATGATAATAGAGAAAGCAAAAAAAAAAATAAAGAAATATGAATACTGTTGCAGGATATAAAAAAGGCATTGATATAATTCCTCTCAAAAGTCTTGAACTAGTATTGCAAAGAATTAAAATACTCAGAAAAACAATTAAATATATATTGAAGCTTTTTCACAAGAGACAATTAAGAATAATTACAGCCTATAGCCTAATGAAAGAACTAACAGCAGAAGATGGAATAGACCAAGGTAAGATAATCTTATCATTAATATGGTGTCTTTTTTATGACCCATTACTAGAAAGAATCTAAGAAGATGAAAGATTAGAGTATACAGTTAAGCAACAAATACAAAAAGGTATGCAATGCAACAATATTACAAGATATTATCAAGCAGCAATTACATATGCAGATGATACAACATGAATTGCAAACAGTAAAAGGCAACTATTAGAGATCCTAGAAATAGCTAAAAAGTTCTTTAAAATAAATAATATAGAGATAAATAGATCAAAGTTGAAACTAATAATAATAAATACAAAAATTAAAAAAGAAGAAAGGGCAAAAATATATAGAAAAAGCAAGATAATAGAAGAACCAAGACATAAAATAGTTCACTTACTGGAAATATGATTAAACAGCAAAATGCAAGAAGTACAAGTAAAAAAGAAGGCAAAAAGAATAGTAAGCCAGACTATAAAAGATCTAAATTACTAAAAAATGATGATTAGCCAGATTGCATATATAAACAATATGGTAATAATTCTAAACTAAGCTATATGTTATAACTAATAAAGATGTTGAACAGAAGTCTAAATGAAATACATTAACTAATAATAAATTTGGCTAAGCAAAAGAGCAGTTTACAAAGAACAATAAAAAAATGTATAATAGAGTACAAAGCTCTTGGCAGTTGTAAAACATTGTAACAAGAGTTAACTATAAAGCAAGTAAGTAGCCTTTTAGCAAAACTAAACAGACAAGACAGTCTCAAACAGCTAACAAGACTAAGAATAATACAAGGCTATCAAAGAGCAGGCTTAACAGAAGATATATGAAAGACAAAAGAGTGGCCAGAAACTGAAACATATTTGAAGAATAACTTAGCATGCTTTACAATACTCAAAGCAAGAAAACTAAAAATAAATATTAGAATAGAAAGTGAACTATAGACAATGTTTAGATATGATACTAAAATATAAGAACTAGTAAATATACAATTGTAACAAAAAAGAGCAGTTAGAGTAAATGAAGCTGGTCTAATATATCTAAACCAATTACTTAACACAAGAGAAAAAAAACTAATTACATGTCAACAACTAAAAAGCTATCAAGACCAATTGAGTAAAGAAAAAAAAGCAGAATAGTTTAAAACAATTGAATCAAAAGTGCTTAGTAGTCAAAAAAGTAGAGTAGTATGAAAATACTTTAAAACATGTGAAACAAAATACTCAAGTAATACAAGTTAAATGAAAGCATATATCAGAAGATAAAAGAAGAAAAGAATGGATAGTATATAGTGCACAAGATTACAAACAGCTTGGAAAGGTAGTCAAAAAGAAAAAAAAAAGTATTAATTAAATACTGGCAAATGGAGTGCAAAGAGAATGAAGTAGCAACTGAGATCAAAAGATATGAAGAGTGTATAAGAAAAAAAACAAATAAAAAACAGTTGCTAGCAATGAACAAGATTAAATAATAATATTTATATAATTTCAAATAGATTAATAAGTAAGGACAGCAATCAAATTAAAATAGTAGTAAACTAAATAATAGACAAGACAGAAATAGAAAAATCAAAAATAAGTAAATGCAAACTAAAGAGTCTTACAATGATAGAAGAATTAGAGATAGAAATTATTAAATGACAAAAACTGGAAGAAAATATTAGCCAAGAAATAATAGAAGTTCTAAAAAGAAACATTATGAGAAACAAGAACAAATATATAATATATATTGATAGTGTAACTAATAGAAAAGATAGTAAAGGGTGTGGGTCCCATAGCTTAATTGTTAAGCTCCCATACCCCCACAGTCAAGGTCAACGGTTCAAGTCCAGCTGGAGGCAAAATCAAAAAGATTTTAGCCTCTGTAACCTATAAGGAGCCAGTAATTGAACACGA